>JAKCPI010016080.1:0-12748 GCA_023213315.1 Euborellia annulipes
TTCCAGATTCATTCTTTGAATATTTGAAATCCGAGTTGATATCTTCTATCATATATACTTTTTTAATTTTGAAAAATATTTGTACTTTTTTTTTTTATTCACGGCACGTCTAACAAAATTTTCTTTGTGTCCTGTTTTTTTTATTACATATTATGGCAAAAAACCAAGGTACGTCTACAAAATATATTATGATTTTCTTTTAATATATTATTTATAATAAATTTTGTGCTTGACTTGCAGGACTTCAATGAAGACTATTTAAAATTATATCACATTCTAATTGAGTGGGATTTAGAAGGTCTGTTTCATACATTAAAAGGTAAATATAATGTTATAAAACAAAATGTAAAATGTTTCAAAATATTATCTAGTGTTTATACAATTTATTTTTTTTGAATAAAAAACTCTTGCATACGTTTTAGGCTTTCGGCCATTGACATTAGTGGGAAAAGGGTTCTTTCAGATAAAATTCCTTATTTTCAAGAGACAAAAGAACCGAATACAATACCTTAGCCCAAGAGGGCTCTCTTGGTCAGGCCGACCTCAACAAGTTAAAAATTTAGAATATAAACAAATTTTGGTAGAATTAAAAAACAAACTTTTTTTTTTCAGAATACAAAATCGAAGATTCAGCATCTACAAATGAACAATTCATCCTATGGTTCTGAAAATGACATTTCTATTTTTTTTTTCATATTATCTAAAAATAAATACATATTTTTGATATTTTAATATGTTTCAAAACTTATTAATAGGCCTATTTATAAAATAAGACATCTTGATAATTCATTTCAAAAGTATTTATTTATATAAGTTTGGTGTACATTACAACTGAATTGTAATTTTTTTGTAATTAACTCGTAAAATAAAAAAACATTTTTTTGTTATAATTTTGTAAATTTGATTTTTTTACATAATTTCCTTTATACAAAGAATCCTTTTAAAATTATAAGAAATCCTGTCAAATTGTTTTTGACAAAAAAATCATTGTAACTTGAATTTATTTCAATCTGCCACAGCTCGTCGGAACACAGGATTTTGGCGTGTTGATTAATTAAAAAATTTTTTAATTATTTTTTAAATATATGTTTGATTTTTCTCATGTCATTCGTAAAACAATAATGCATATCTTTGACCTGAGAAAAATTAAAAATATATTTAAAATAAATAATTAAAAAATCTCTTAAATTAATCAACACGCCAAAAACCTGTGTTCCGTCGAGTGTAGCTGTAGCAGATTGAAATAAATTCAATTTAAAATTAAATGAAAAATCATTTTAAAATTACAAGAAATCCAGTAAATTTAGTTTTGACAAAATATCCTTTAAAAATTACAGGAAATCCTGTCAATTTGGTTTCAACAAAATTTCCTTTAAAATTTACAGGAAATCCTGTCAATTTCGTTTCAACAAAAATTCCTTTAAAATTTACGGTAAATACGGTCAACTTCGTTTTAACAAAATTTCCTTTTAAATTTAAAGGAAATCTTGTCAGTTTTTTTCAACAGGAAAACCTTTTGAAATTATAAGATGCACCTTCAATTTCGTTTTAACAAGGTATCCCATTGAATTGACGAGAAACCTCATTGACGCATTTTCATTACGGTTTCGGAATGAATTGAAGGGATTTCCATTGAATTTAAAAGGTTTTTTTTTTCAGTGTGGACTAATTCTTTTGAAAAACTTAGGAGGTTGTTACACTTCACCTTTCATATCACTCCGTTGGGTCGAGATTTATTTAAAAAATAAAACGGCGTAGGCGGGATTCATTCTAATTATTGAAGTTTTTTAATTAAACATAGGAGATATAAAAAAAACAACGCTCATTTTTTATGTGATTGACAATCTATTTCGATATTGCGAAACACCTCCCCCATCCCACACAGGCACAAAGAAAGAGATATTTTCAGCAATAACAATAATATAAACTTTTATATCCATTAAAAGATAAAATATTCATTGTGTTCATTCGTTAGCAAATAAAAAAGAGCGAGAAATTCCGTTTCTTTTGAAGAAAAAAAAAAAAAAAATTACACTAATACAGAGAAAGAGACGGTTTTATCTTGAGAAATTTTTTTGGCTCAATTCCTGATGATAAGGAGAGAGAGAATCCCATGTCATGTTTATAAATCTCTTTGGCAGCGATATTATTATGAAAATGAATCCAATACTTTCTCTCTATATATTTCATATATAGGGTAAGAGAAAGTAATACCACGTAAACCAGCCTCTGTTTTCTATAAATCAACCCCCTTCTTTTTCTCGGAACTTTTTTTTTAATTTGAAATACCATCATATGGGTGATGGGACCGACGTTGCTTAATAAATAAACAAAAGGAGAATAAATAAATAATTTAATTTAATAAAAATGAGAGAGAATGGAAAATATTTTTTTTTTAGTAGATTTTATTTACAAGGAAAAAAAATAATTCTAGGTAAAGGGATGAAAGTCCTCGATGCTAAAATAAATAAAAAAAAAAAACCTGGTGGAGTCACAATAATTATAATTTTTTCTAATTATTTTAAGATAAATTTCGTTTACTCGTTATATTATTTTAATTAGTCAATTCCATTACGATTTTATTTTATACAGGGTGTTTCTAAAATAGGGTGCCAAATTTCTGGAGTGGTTTGCTTATATTCAAATATAGAGCATTGCTTTCCCGCTAGCCGCCATTTTGTTTTTCAATTATTACTTTCTCTTACACTATAGATATAATCTATTGAGAGAAAATATTGCGATCATTTTTTTTTTTAATCTGCAGAATGGTTTGACTAATTATGATGAAATTTGGCATAGTACTTATTGGGGTAATGGGTTACTGAGGTAATGGACTAGTGTTAAAAAAATACTCAACCTTATCTTATGATATTTTTCAAAATGGCGCCCATTTGAAATTTTTATATTGAAATAACTCGAAAACTACAATCTACAAAAAAAATCCCAAGAGTCAAAAAAGCTTTATTTTTTCATTTTAAACAAAATAGCCTAGTTTGATTTTTTTACTTCTTTCATGAAATAACCAAAAAACAAAATGGCGGATAGCTGTTTTCTTTATTTGAATACATAGTGATAAAGCCCGCCTTCGGGCTGTCCCCCTGGACCCCCTCGCTTCAGTTCGGCGAGCAAATGTATCAAATTTATTCTTGCTCACTGTTTGAAAATTTTAAATTTCACTCTCTCTCAAATTTCCTTCCCTGGCCCTCTGTCTCTGGCTTTTCAATAAGAGAGAGTGGTAAACAGGCACATAAAATGGAAGACCACTACAGAAGTTTGGCAGCCTATTTCAGAAACACCCTGTATATGCAGTACTATATGTAATTATTGCTAGATGAATAAAACTAAATATTCATTAGGCCTATATACACGTATATAGTGTATTTAAATCGTAAATGAGAGTTAAGTAGCTTTCACAGTTATTTACCAAAAATACTAAATTAGTGGCTCATTCCAATCTACCTAATGACTCAGGGGTGAGCGTTTTTACTTCCTCGTATACGAATTATACTTAGTGAAAGTATTTTAATTTATAATTAAATTTCGGATTCTTTTTTATTGAATTTAATTTTTTACTTTCTCTTACCTCTATATATATGTTAATATACAGAGAAAGTATTGGTTTCATGTCAAAAATTCGATGCCGAGATTTTGATGGATCTTCACGTTTTGAGGTCCCCTGAATCCAAAAAAGTGGTTTTCGCGACATGGTCTGTCTGTGTGTCTGTATGTGAACAAAATATCTCAAGAACGAAAAGAGCTAGAAGGTTGAAATTTTATATTTAGGTTAGGCACCTCCATGAGACAACACACGAAGCTTTTGAACAAAATTGGCCAAAGAGTACTAGTATTTTACTGAAGCACTTTTTCAGTTTTTTTTTCGATTTTCTCAAAATTCACTCTAACGATTTTGATTAAAATTCAAAAATCAATTATTTTTTAGATGCTCTTTAAAATGTATATTCTCATTTTGCCATTGAAATCTTCTGAAGCACAATTTACTCTTGTACTTCATAGGAAAGATAGGAGAAAATATAAATATTTTTCTGTTTATAAATTTTACATCTTGAAATTCGAATGTACCTTACTGTATTTTATAGAAATGATTTCTATATAGAAAACGAAGAATTAAATATTTTTCTTATTTTCGTAGTTTGAATCCACAATTTTCAATGAATCTTTTTCAAATTATACACACATAGACCTAGTATTTGTAACGTAGTAATAATCAAAATCAAATTTCTTAACTAAATATTACTTCTTCTCACTCTATGGATGCAATGATAAGGACAAAATCACAAATTAAAAATACCGGATGTGATGTAAGAAATAAAATTTACCTTCTAATTTGTCGAAATTCCAAATTTCAACCAGGGTATTTTTAGCTGTCAAGAAATTGAAAAATTTTATTCTAAAACGGTTGTATTTGACTTGGAAATGCTATACAGGCGGTATGTCGGTTTCCAGAGCCAATGTAATTGTCAACAGACAGGTTTAACTTTGATATGTAGTTATAGCTTGTAAGTTAAAATGGATCGGCTTTCTCACACACACATCGCAACAAAACTGAATTGTATATACAAAAGCAATTAAACGTTTCCGAGGGAGTACAAGAAGTTATTTGTGAACAAGAGGGCAGACAGACAGAGAGAGGGAAAGTAACATGCCCCCAATAGAAAACAGATGATTGGGTCTATTATTACTTAAGGGAATATCAAAAGTGTTCAAGCACACAGGTCATCATCGATATCAAATATCGAATAAAAAAAAGAAATAATAAAATTTTAATAACTCTGGTTGGACTTGTCTGTATGCTTGCTTATTCAAGGAAGGGTATAAAAAGTCTGGTGTGACTGGTCCGACAGCACACAACTTTCTTTTACCTTCGATAAGTGAAAGTTATGTTCTGTGCTTTTCACTCCAGATTTTTTATATCGACATATATTGAGTGTCCGACAGTATGGTACATTTAAATTCAAGATATAAAATTCAGTATAATCATAGAAAAATATTTATATTTTGTTACCATGGCACACATTTCTCCTATCCTTCCTATGAAGTACAAGAGTAAAGTGTGCTTCATAAGATTTCAAGGGCAAAATGAGAAGATACATTGTACCAGTAAAGAGCATCTAAAAAATAACTGATTTTTGAATTTTAATCGAAATCGTTGGAGCGAATTTTGAGAAAATCAAAAAAAAACCGAAAAAATACTCAGTAAAGTATAGGCGAAGGTGGTATTATGGGCACCTGTGGGTAATTTGGGCACCCTTATTATCTCAGAAAGAATCCTGCGCATTCTGGCGAAAACCACCCGAAATTAAAGTATTAGTTCATAGGAAGGCATGTAGGAACCCTGGCGTCCACATCAGTTTCAGACTGTGCGTTGTGACGAGTTTCTTGTTTGTCCTGTTTCAAAAACTTTGGAACGTAAGTATTTATGCGAAGTTTACATCCAATACTTAATTAATTACGTCTCACTAGTAATACATTATACTGCACACAAACTAAGGATTGTATTATAGTAATTTAAAAACTTTTAGGAGTTAAGGTTAAATGTTGATGGTCTGTTACTTTCCAATATGGCGAGGGTGGTAATATGGGCAATTGTTGTGCTGGTATTATGGGCCCCTGCTGTAAGGTGCCCAAATTACCTGGGGATGACGACGCGGTTTGCATTTTTTGCGAAGGAACTTTTGTTCAAGACAGGGGAGGTGAACTTTGGGTTCAGTGTGTGGTATGTGAGATGTGGTCCCACAATGAATGTACAGGGTGTGATACTGACATTTATATTTGCGACTTTTGTAAAGAGCTTTTGTAATGTAATGTCTAGACCAGTGGTTCCCAACCTTTTTTGACCTATCGCCCCTTTCTGGAGGTTGACTAACACCTATCGCCCCCCTTTACATTTTCATTGTATGCCTAATTTTAATTTGAAGTAAAGTGTAAATAAATAAAGCAGTTTTATTATTTTAAACAATTTTATTACCGTAGGCCTATATACAGGGCCGCAGACAGACTTGACAGGCTCCGGGGCTACTTAGTAATACGCCCCCCCCAAAAAAAAAAAAAAACTTAAAGTTTTTTTTTAGTATGTAAAAGGCTATTGTGGTCTTCATGCCAACCCTTTTTTACACATTTTTTGTCACAACTTTTGAAATAGTTATACATAGCTTACAATATTTATTTAAATAAAGTTATATAATTTTTTTTCAAATTGTCCTAAACAAGAGTTACAAAGTTTTAATTTATCGAGGCCAGATCTGGACAGAGGATTTCCGGGGGAATCTGGGGGTATGGAAAATTTTTTGAAAATTAGCCAGTGAAATCTCCATTTTTAGCTATCCTGAGTCGTGAAAAAGTTCAAACTTGATTTGAGCTTAAAGGGCCCGGGTCCCATGAGAAAAAAAAATTGAAGAAAATGATTTTTTTTTAATTGAAATTTAAGATTTGAGCTAAAAGTGACGTTTCAATTCTAGATTGGAATTATCTTCAGACTATTTTATTTTTATGGTAATATTTTGTCCTCTTCTATCCTGACCATCCTGTAAATAGATTTTTCTCTTTGATTTTTATTTTTTTAAATTTTAGTAAACTAATAATTTTTCTCCCTTTGAATACTCATCGCCCCCCAATCGCCCCCTGCTTATTTATCGCCCCCCTGAAAACCCAAATCGCCCCCTTGGGGGGCGATCGCCCCCAGGTTGGGAAACACTGGTCTAGACCACTAGACATTAATTTTTAAAAGAATTTGTCAATAGTTTTCTATTTTTCACAATAATGCACTTTGTTTTATACTTTAAAACAGGATTTTATTAGTTTCTACCATGCTGCCCATATTACCAGCACATCTTCAAATTTTATCAACATGTACTTAAAATGAAAAACATTTTTCAGCTCATTAATTAGTAGGCTTGTTACAATAATAACAATATCCTATGTTAACCAAATGTTATATTAAGCTTCCTTTCAATTTTCTACTTAATTTGATTGTTATTGTAATTTTTATAGTAAAAAAACAAAATGGGTGCCCATAATACCACCTTTGCCCCTACTAGTAGGCCTACTCTGGCCGATTTTGATTAAAATCTTATTTTCACGCCCTAGGTGGGTGTATAACTTGAATATAAAATTTTCACCTCCGAGCTCTTTTATTTCTTGGGATATTCTTCCTTAATCTTTTTATTATTATTATTTTTACTTCCTCTTACCTATGTATATATGTAATATATATATAGAGAGAAAGTATTGAATTCATGTCAAAAATTCGATGTCGAGATTTTGATGGATCTTCACGTTTTGAGCTCCCCTGAATCCAAAAAAGTGGTTTTCGCGACATGGTCTGCCTGTCTGTCTGTCTGTGTGTGTTCAATTTTAAGCATGAAGGAATTGAGCTATGAGGCTGAAATTTTATATATAAGTTAAACACCTCCCGGGAGCGTGAAAATAACCTTTTAATCAAAATCGGCCAAAAAGTACTAGTACTCTACTGATGTAGTTTTTCAGTTTTTTAAGATTTTCTCAAAATTTGCTCCGATTTTTTTTTAAATTCAAAAATCAATTATTTTTTAGATGCTCTCTAAAATGTATATTCTCATTTTGCGATTGAAATCTTCTGAAGACCACTTTACTTCTGTAGTCCATAGAAAAGATAGAAGAAATGGTTGCCATGGTAACAAAATATAAATATTTTCCCATACTTATAAATTTTACTCCGCACTGTAGGGAACTAAATATATGTCGACACAAAAAATCTGGTGTCAAAAGCACAGAACACAACTTTCGATTACCGAAGGTAAGAGAAAGTTGTGTGCTGTGCGCCAGTCACACCAGATTTTTTTTAACACTCCCACTTTTTCTCATTCACACTCACATACACAAACACATACACACAGTCTTTTCGGCAACTTAGGCCATTTAAGACTTTTACGATATCCGTTATAGAGATTAATATCCATTTTAGGGGTCCAGGCATTCTTATTTATGCCATTTGGTATCCAAATGACTTAAATAAAATCATCGGACTGCCTAGGGTCCGAACCCGCTACTTTTGCTATAGGAGGTTAGCCCGCTATCCCCTACACCAAGCCCCGAGGACCTTTTAATATTTCGTTCATTTATCTTCCACTCCACCCCCACCCAAAAAATATTCAATAAAGGAATTTATGTGACATTTAATAAAAACAAAATAATTTTATTTCATTTAATAATACATAGATAGGGCGAGTGACAACAATGTCCCTATTCGGGGCCGGCGATACTCCCTCCTCTATCTAAATAATATTAAACCCCTTTGGCACTATCAATCGCAATTTGTATTCGATTCGAGATTGCAGTTAATTTATAGAGATATTTTGATCCAAAAACGCGTCATACGAATATTGAATCGAAAAGTGCTTGCTGGCGATGTTCCATTTTCAAAGAGCAAGGGAGGGGAGGGGGTGTTAGCCGTCCCCGTCCGTACGTTTACACAACAGCAGATTGAATGAAAAAAAAAGCTTTTAACCATTAAATAGTTATATTATTCAAAAAACATATGACATCGCTATAAAAATATATTTTTGGCTCTCTCTCTCTCTCTCTCTCTCTCTCTCATTTAATGGCCAATTCTCATTAGGGAGCTCCGTTCACTGGGCCCCCTCAAATATAAAATGTTCGCCACCATTGTATCCTTTTGAAATTATCAAAGAATAAATTCACTTGCATTGTTTCGTCATTAATATATCACTACCCAAGCAGCATTTTTTGTAAGAAAAACTAGCATAAAGTATTTTTACTTTCTCTATATGTGTTAATATATAGAACCAAAATTATTTCTTTTATTATGCCGTTCCAGACTGACGTTTCGGCCACTGGTCTAGGCCATCTTCAGAGCCTTAGGCGAGAATAAATGAAAATTAAAAATTTATAGTCTAACTTGAACTCTGAAGATGGCCTAGACCTTGAGCCGAAACGTCAGTACTAAGGGCGACAAGTGAAATTAAAGAATATATAGAGAAAGAGAGTTGAATTGCATTTTTAAAGAGAGAGAATTTGAGAGTCCCAATTTTTTAAAACTCATTTACACATACTTGTCAGTTATAAAAGTTTTAATTTCGTTTGAAATTTCCCTTTTCATTTTCCTGAATTTATAATTATTAAATTCCCTATAATATGTATTACAGAGAACTTATTGATTACTATAAGAAACGTTTTCATATATCCTATGGCTTAGTCGTTCTTAATATTTATTGAAATAATAGAAAAGATCTGCTCTTTATTCACTACCTGACTCCCCTTTTATTTAAATAAAAAAATGGGATATTCCACTCTTCCGTCATATTCTAACTATTAATATAATTTAAAAAAGTTGGCTTTGGGTGGGAGACCTCCCCCCACCTTCTTTTTCAATCTTTTCTTCTCTCTGCAGTCGATTCCCCTCTCCTCACTAATTAACCAATCACGGGGCTCTATTCTTTGGCGCCATGGTACACCTGCTGTTAAGGCAATACAAGAGGCTTGACCAAATCAGTAGAGAGGGGACTCTTGACCTAGCAATGTCTCTGCGCTCGTTTATCTCAGGAAACCGAAGCGCTCTCATTTGGTCGGCAGCCATGACGCCAGCTAGCAGCCTGCGCCGCTCTCTCTCCTTTCTCAATCGTTTTGCTTAGGTATTTCGATTCAATATTACTTATTATTTATTTATTATACATTTTTAACATATAATCTTTATAAATAACATAAAATTTAACAATTCCTCAATATTTTTGTTGAACCATATATGAGTGCATACCATCAGTTAATATTTTTTGCTCTCTTACTTACTGGCAATTTCACATGTGCATATTTTATTTTATCCATTTTTTTAAAGTCAGATTCTTTCATACACCATTTCAAACATGTATGCTTCGAGTTCTTTTCTCTCGTTAGTCCATTTTGTCTTTAATTAATCTCTCTCACTATCGCTACTATAATTCGGAATTACTAACTAAAGAAATTAATATTTTGTAAAATACTGAGATGTATAATTAATTCTAAATGAATATAGTACTTGAAAGTGAAAGGCATTTTCCTTATTCTAAGCTTATAGTCTCGATCATACTTGTTCATATATTATAATATAGGGCTATATGAATGTCTTATATTTAAATAATATTTGAAGGGTGGATCGTTTTAATTTCGAAATGAAATGAATGCACAATAATATACAGTGATTTCATTTTAGCCCTTTGAGTTTAACGTTTCGGTAGATATTCTTCTTATGCCCAATCGCACCGCACAATTTAAGTATGACTTAAAATTAAGTATCAACAACCTGGCAACGTTGTAAATTTTAGTGATATTCTGGTGATTTATTTTTAATTTAATAATTTTTTTCTTTTAATAATCATAAACTAAATTAAATACATATTGTTTATAAATATTAATTTCAGAAAAATGAGAAAATCAGAAACAAAATATTAATTTTCATGATTTTTGATTAATTAATAGCAATTTTATATATAGGCTACTATATATAAATATTAATAACGATCTGTCACTTTATAACAGTGTTTTTCAATCTGTGGGTCGGGACCCCCTAGGGGGTGGCGAAGCCCTACACGGAGGGTAGGCAGCAAAAGGAAAAAGGCAAAGTTCTACACGATAATAAAAACATAATTTCATGGAGAAGGGAAATAGGTACCAAAATAGAGAAAATCATATAACTTACATAGTCTTTTGATTTACAAACTTTTTGTCGGTCTATGAACCAAGAGAATCGCCAGAATTTTTCAACCTGTAAATTCAAAAAGATTGAAAAACACAGCTCTACTAATATAAGACTGGAAAATTTCGTTTCAAAATTCCAACGGGAAGTTGGTCAGAGCGTGACAGACGGATGGACCGACAGGCCCCTCCTCTAATATAATATAGATCATCCTCGAAAATATAGTTCATATTGTTCATGTTTTTTATAAGAAAAATCTAAATCGAACTCCAAAAAATGTATTATTATTAGTTAATTAATATTATATTATCAATATTGTTTTGTAGCTTAAGTCATTGCTAAGCCCCCGAAATCGAGGGCTTAAATATTTCGGGGTTAAGTATGAAATTTAACACACTTTCATTGTCATCCGTTGCTAACCACGTTCGTTGCTAAGATAACACGTTCTCTGATTGAAAATAAAATCATGTTTCAAGACCCAAATGGCGTGAATAAAGATGCCAGGACCCCCAATATATATTTATTAATAAATAACAGTATCGTTTAAGTCTTATAATATTAAATCACAAATAAACCAGCAGAATATCACTAAAATTTACAACGTTGCCATGTTGCTGATACTTTATTTTAAGTTATACTTAAATTGTGCGGTGCGATTGGGCATTAATGTCTTTTTAGATGTTAAGAAAGACTTAAAATTATCTTCGATTTCATATTATTCCTCATAAGATATTAAAATAATATTTAACATATTTTATGGCTACATTACTTTACTGGTCAAGCAAGTACCATCATGCGCTTTCCCTTTGTACTAAGTCTTCGAATAACTAATAATTCTTTGGTGCCTCGGTTAGACTAGAGATCTCGGGTCCAACTTCTGGGATAATTTGATCCATCAGTAGGCCTAACTTGTAAAAACTGATATCGAATATTTTTTTGAATAATAATACGAATAGGTCTCCAAAACAAGTTAACTGAGAAAATCGAAAAAGTAAATCAGCAAAGTACTAGTCTTTGACCGATTTTGCTCAAATGCTTAGTGTTGCTTGCCAAGGGGGCACTGAATAGTTTTATAGGTAGAAAATTTAAATCTTAATTTGGATAAAATTCATTTTTTTTTTTTAATTTTATATTTAAATTTCTGTTAACTAATCTACTCTAAGCTTAAGCCTATATATTTTATTGCCAAGTATTAGTACTCTCTGTCAGTTGGTCAAACCAAACTTTTTCTTTATTTAAATCGAATTGCTAATATTTCGATTCCATATTCCTATTTTATTTAGGATATTTACAAAGAATTAAGTAGGCCTAACTAGTAACCCTCTAAATTATAATCTTTATATCTTATTGATGCATTCAAAGAGGAAAAGAATTAATTTTGTTTGAAATCTTTCATTTTCACCTGCAGGTCACAACTTGTTTAATTTGTAGTCTTTTTCTCAATATATTTCCATTAAAGACTTATTCTAAAAACGCTCATCATTACCTCAATAACAAATTTATTCATTTATTTATTATTACCTTATAATTAAAATAAAATGAAGATCGTTTAGGTAATTATTAGATAGTTTTATTTCCTTATCAACATTTCTTTTAATTTAGATAATATATTTTTATTAATTCACATCTTCATCTTAATAATTAAATAATTTTTTCCAATTTCCAATCAAGCAATTGCTCTTATCTAAACAAATGCGATTCAAGTTACTTTTTATTTTTCTAAATTTACTTCCCAAGCTTAATAACTTTTTTGAGAAGGGAATATTTTTACTATTTTTTTTTTAAATCTGAGATCATATAGACTTTAAAGAGTGATAAAAATATTTCACGGTCATGTGATCCAGGCACACTATTACTTATTACGATTCTCTAGGGAGTAAATAATTGAAAAATGGCATTTCAGACCTCAGAAAGTTCTATCAGTCTACCTCTCCCTCTAAAATTTATTTTCCACTCGATTTTCTTATTTCATATTTTTATATTATGGTGCAAAATTAATTAAAATACATTTATCTGGACAACTCTTAGTCATATCTCGAGACGCCGCCCACCAGGGCCTAGCGT
>JAKCPI010016081.1:0-13965 GCA_023213315.1 Euborellia annulipes
AGGGTATGCTGGTGGCACACGAATCAAACAAACACAATGTGACAAGTGGACTGCCGCTAGCATGCCGATTTGAGTATAGTGGGCGGAGCTACCGAATCTGGGACTGCGACGCTAGCGCTTCTTACCTCTGGCGTTAGCAACTTTTCTAATGTCAAATCCTGTGAGTTACAACCCCATGATTCTCTCTTAGCAGACAGTATGACTAGCTTGAGTTGACTAGGCTGCATTTCTTTTCCAGATTCATTCTTTAAATATTTGAAATCCGAGTTGATATCTTCTATCATATATACTTTTTAATTTTGAAAAATATTTGTACTTTTTTTTTTTATTCACGGCACGTCTAACAAAATTTTCTTTGTGTCCTGTTTTTTTATTACATATTATGGCAAAAAACCAAGGTACGTCTACAAAATATATTATGATTTTCTTTTAATATATTATTTATAATAAATTTTGTGCTTGACTTGCAGGACTTCAATGAAGACTATTTAAAATTATATCACATTCTAATTGAGTGGGATTTAGAAGGTCTGTTTCATACATTAAAAGGTAAATATAATGTTATAAAACAAAATGTAAAATGTTTTAAAATATTATCTAGTGTTTATACAATTTATTTTTTTTGAATAAAAAACTCTTGCATACGTTTTAGGCTTTCGGCCATTGACATTAGTGGGAAAAGGGTTCTTTCAGATAAAATTCCTTATTTTCAAGAGACAAAAGAACCGAATACAATACCTTAGCCCAAGAGGGCTCTCTTGGTCAGGCCGACCTCAACAAGTTAAAAATTTAGAATATAAACAAATTTTGGTAGAATTAAAAAACAAACTTTTTTTTTTTTCAGAATACAAAATCGAAGATTCAGCATCTACAAATGAACAATTCATCCTATGGTTCTGAAAATGACATTTCTATTTTTTTTTTCATATTATCTAAAAATAAATACATATTTTTGATATTTTAATATGTTTCAAAACTTATTAATAGGCCTATTTATAAAATAAGACATCTTGATAATTCATTTCAAAAGTATTTATTTATATAAGTTTGGTGTACATTACAACTGAATTGTAATTTTTTTGTAATTAACTCGTAAAATAAAAAAACATTTTTTTGTTATAATTTTGTAAATTTGATTTTTTTACATAATTTCCTTTATACAAAGAATCCTTTTAAAATTATAAGAAATCCTGTCAAATTGTTTTTGACAAAAAAATCATTGTAACTTGAATTTATTTCAATCTGCCACAGCTCGTCGGAACACAGGATTTTGGCGTGTTGATTAATTAAAAAATTTTTTAATTATTTTTTAAATATATGTTTGATTTTTCTCATGTCATTCGTAAAACAATAATGCATATCTTTGACCTGAGAAAAATTAAAAATATATTTAAAATAAATAATTAAAAAATCTCTTAAATTAATCAACACGCCAAAAACCTGTGTTCCGTCGAGTGTAGCTGTAGCAGATTGAAATAAATTCAATTTAAAATTAAATGAAAAATCATTTTAAAATTACAAGAAATCCAGTAAATTTAGTTTTGACAAAATATCCTTTAAAAATTACAGGAAATCCTGTCAATTTGGTTTCAACAAAATTTCCTTTAAAATTTACAGGAAATCCTGTCAATTTCGTTTCAACAAAAATTCCTTTAAAATTTACGGTAAATACGGTCAACTTCGTTTTAACAAAATTTCCTTTTAAATTTAAAGGAAATCTTGTCAGTTTTTTTCAACAGGAAAACCTTTTGAAATTATAAGATGCACCTTCAATTTCGTTTTAACAAGGTATCCCATTGAATTGACGAGAAACCTCATTGACGCATTTTCATTACGGTTTCGGAATGAATTGAAGGGATTTCCATTGAATTTAAAAGGTTTTTTTTTTCAGTGTGGACTAATTCTTTTGAAAAGCGTAGGAGGTTGTTACACTTCACCTTTCATATCACTCCGTTGGGTCGAGATTTATTTAAAAAATAAAACGGCGTAGGCGGGATTCATTCTAATTATTGAAGTTTTTTAATTAAACATAGGAGATATAAAAAAAACAACGCTCATTTTTTATGTGATTGACAATCTATTTCGATATTGCGAAACACCTCCCCCATCCCACACAGGCACAAAGAAAGAGATATTTTCAGCAATAACAATAATATAAACTTTTATATCCATTAAAAGATAAAATATTCATTGTGTTCATTCGTTAGCAAATAAAAAAGAGCGAGAAATTCCGTTTCTTTTGAAGAAAAAAAAAAAAAAAAATTACACTAATACAGAGAAAGAGACGGTTTTATCTTGAGAAATTTTTTTTGGCTCAATTCCTGATGATAAGGAGAGAGAGAATCCCATGTCATGTTTATAAATCTCTTTGGCAGCGATATTATTATGAAAATGAATCCAATACTTTCTCTCTATATATTTCATATATAGGGTAAGAGAAAGTAATACCACGTAAACCAGCCTCTGTTTTCTATAAATCAACCCCCTTCTTTTTCTCGGAACTTTTTTTTTTAATTTGAAATACCATCATATGGGTGATGGGACCGACGTTGCTTAATAAATAAACAAAAGGAGAATAAATAAATAATTTAATTTAATAAAAATGAGAGAGAATGGAAAATATTTTTTTTTTAGTAGATTTTATTTACAAGGAAAAAAAATAATTCTAGGTAAAGGGATGAAAGTCCTCGATGCTAAAATAAATAAAAAAAAACCTGGTGGAGTCACAATAATTATAATTTTTTCTAATTATTTTAAGATAAATTTCGTTTACTCGATATATTATTTTAATTAGTCAATTCCATTACGATTTTATTTTATACAGGGTGTTTCTGAAATAGGGTGCCAAATTTCTGGAGTGGTTTGCTTATATTCAAATATAGAAAAAAGTTTCTTAGAGCATTGCTTTCCCGCTAGCCGCCATTTTGTTTTTCAATTATTTCTTTCTCTTACACTATAGATGAAATCTATTAAGAGAAAGTATTGCTATCATTTTTTTTTTTTTTTTTTATTGGGGTAATGGGTTACAGAGTTAATGGACTAGTGTTAAAAAAATACTCAACCTTATCTTATGATATTTTTCAAAATGGCGCCCATTTGAAATTTTTATATTGAAATAACTCGAAAACTACAATCTACAAAAAAAATCCCAAGAGTCAAAAAAGCTTTATTTTTTCATTTTAAACAAAATAGCATAGTTTGATTTTTTTACTTCTTTCATGAAATAACCAAAAAACAAAATGGCGGATAGCTGTTTTCTTTATTTGAATACATAGTGATAAAGCCCGCCTTCTGACTGTCCCCCTGGACCCCCTCGCTTCAGTTCGGCGAGCAAATACATCAAATTTATTCTTGCTACTGTTTGAAAATTTTAAATTTCCCTCTCCGACTTAAAGTTTCAAATGTACTTCCCTGCCCCTCTGTCTCTGGCTTTTGAATAAGAGAGAGTGGTAAGCAGGCTCATAAAATGGAAGACCACTACAGAAGTTTGGCAGCATATTTCAGAAACACCCTGTATATGCAGGCCTATATGTAATTATTGCTAGATGAATAAAACTAAATATTCATTAGGCCTATATACACGTATTTAGTGTATTTAAATCGTAAATGAGAGTTAAGTAGCTTTCCCAGTTATTTAGCAAAAATACTAAATTAGTGGCCCATTCCAATCTACCTAATGACTCAGGGGTGAGCGTTTTTACTTCCTCGTATACGAATTATACTTAGTGAAAGTATTTTAATTTATAATTAAATTTCGGATTCTTTTTTATTGAATTTAATTTTTTTACTTTCTCTTACCTATGTATATATGTAATATATATATATATATATATATAGAGAGAAAGTATTGGATTCATGTCAATAATTTGATGTCGAGATTGACGGATATACACGTTTTGAGATCCCCTGAATCCAAAAAATTGGTTTTCGGGACATGGTCTGTCTGTCTGTGTGTGTGTCTGTGAACAAAATATCTCAAGAACGAAAAGAGCTAGGAAGTTGAAATTTTATATTTAAGTTAGGCACCTCCGTCGGACGTGACACGAAGCTTTTGGACAAAATCGGCCCAACAGTACTAGTACTTTACTGATGCACTTTTTCAGTTTTTTTTTTTCGATTTTCCATAAATTCCCTCCAAAGATTTTGTTCAAAATTCAAAAATCAATTATTTTTTAGAAGCTCTTTAAAATGTATATTCTTATTTTGCCATTGAAATTTTCTGAAGATCACTTTACTCTTATACTTCATAGGAAAGATAGGATAAAATATAAATATTTTTCTGTTTATAAATTTTACATCTTGAAATTCGAATGTACCTTACTGTCGGAAACTAAATATATGTCGACACAAAAAATCTGGTGTGAAAAGCATAGAACACAACTTTCGATTACCGAAGGTAAGAGAAAGTTGTGTGCTGTGCGATCAGTCACACCATATTTTTTTGTTAATATTCACCGACAATTCCTTTGACTTGCTTGACTCAACTCTTCATTCAATTACGAGGCTGCGCAAAATAATCGTTTATTAAAAAATCTGGTGTGTCTGGCGCACAGCACACAACTTTCTCTTACCTTCGGTAATCGAAAGTTGTGTTCTGTGCTTGTCACACCAGATTTTTTGTGTCGACAAATATTTAGTTCCCGACAGTACGGAACATATGAATTCAGATGTAAAATTTATAAGTATGGGAAAATATTTATATTTTGTTACCATGGCAACCATTTCTCCTATCTTCCCTATGAAATACAAGAGTAAAGTGGTCTTCAGAAGATTTCAATTGCAAAATGAGAATATACATTTGAAAGAGCATCTAAAAAATAATTGATTTTTGAATTTAAAAAAAAATCGTTGGAGCAAATTTTGAGAAAATCGAAAAAAACTGAAAAAGTACATCAGTAAAGTACTAGTACTCTTTGGCAGATTTTGATTAAAAGCTTATTTTTCCGGTCCCGGGGGGTGTTTAACTTAAATATAAAATTTCAACCTCGTAGCTCAATTCCTTCATCCTTAAAATTGAACACACACCCACCCACCCACCCACCCACCCACCCACCCACAGACAGACCATGTCGCGAAAACCACTTTTTTGGATTCAGGGGACCTCAAAACGTGAAGATCCATCAAAATCTCGACATCGAATTTTTGACATGAATCCAATACTTTCTCTCTATATATATATTACATATATACATAGGTAAGAGAAAGTAAAAAATCGTTTAATCAATTAATTTCGGGAAATATGCATTTGAAGATTTTTTTTATATATATATTTTATAGAAATGATTTCTATATAGAAAACGAAGAATTAAATATTTTTCTTATTTTCGTAGTTTGAATCCACAATTTTCAATGAATCTTTTTCAAATTATACACACATAGACCTAGTATTTGTAACGTAGTAATAATCAAAATCAAATTTCTTAACTAAATATTCCTTCTTCTCACTCTATGGATGCAATGATAAGGACAAAATCACAAATTAAAAATACCGGATGTGATGTAAGAAATAAAATTTACCTTCTAATTTGTCGAAATTCCAAATTTCAACCAGAGTATTTTTAGCTGTCAAGAAATTGAAAAATTTTATATTCTAAAACGGTTGTATTTGACTTGGAAATGCTATACAGGCGGTATGTCGGTTTCCAGAGCCAATGTAATTGTCAACAGACAGGTTTAACTTTGATATGTAGTTATAGCTTGTAAGTTAAAATGGATCGGCTTTCTCACACACACATCGCAACAAAACTGAATTGTATATACAAAAGCAATTAAACGTTTCCGAGGGAGTACAAGAAGTTATTTGTGAACAAGAGGGCAGACAGACAGAGAGAGGGAAAGTAACATGCCCCCAATAGAAAACAGATGATTGGGTCTATTATTACTTAAGGGAATATCAAAAGTGTTCAAGCACACAGGTCACACATCATCATCGATATCAAATATCGAATAAAAAAAAAGAAATAATAAAATTTTAAAAACTCTGGTTGGACTTGTCTGTAGGCTTGCTTATTCAAGGAAGGGTATAAAAAGTCTGGTGTGACTGGTCCGACAGCACACAACTTTCTTTTACCTTCGATAAGTGAAAGTTATGTTCTGTGCTTTTCACTCCAGATTTTTTATATCGACATATATTGAGTGTCCGACAGTATGGTACATTTAAATTCAAGATATAAAATTTAGTATAAACATAGAAAAATATTTATATTTTGTTACCATGGCATCCATTTCTCCTATCCTTCCTATGAAGTACAAGAGTAAAGTGTGCTTCATAAGATTTCAAGGGCAAAATGAGAAGATACATTGTAAAGAGCATCTAAAAAATAACTGATTTTTGAATTTTAATCGAAATCGTTGGAGCAAATTTTGAGAAAATCAAAAAAAAAACTGAAAAAATACTCAGTAAAGTACTAGTAGGCCTACTCTTTGGCCGATTTTGATTAAAATCTTATTTTCACGCCCTAGGTGGGTGTATAACTTATAAACCCGAGCTCTTTTATTTCTTGGGATATTCTTCCTTAATCTTTTTATTATTATTATTACTTTCTCTTACCTATGTATATATGTAATATATATATAGAGAGAAAGTATTGGTTTCATGTCAAAAATTCGATGTCGAGATTTTGATGGATCTTCACGTTTTGAGGTCCCCTGAATCCAAAAAAGTGGTTTTCGCGACATGGTCTGTCTGTGGGTGGGTGGGTGTGTGGGTGGGGTGTGTGTGTGTGTGTCTGTGTTCACTTTTAAGCATGAAGGAATTGAGCTATGAGGCTGAAATTTTATATATAAGTTAAACACCCCCGGGACCGGAAAATAAGCTTTTAATCAAAATCGGCCAAAGAGTACTAGTACTTTACTGATGTACTTTTTCAGTTTTTTTCGATTTTCTCAAAATTCGCTCTAACGATTTTGATTAAAATTCAAAAATCAATTATTTTTTAGATGCTCTTTCAAATGTATATTCTCGTTTTGCCCTCAAAATTGTTTGAAGACCACTTTACTCTTGCACTCCATAGAAAAGATAGGAGAAATGGTTGCCATGGTAACAAAATATAAATATTTTCCCATACTTATAAATTTTACATCTGAATTCAAATATTCCCTACTGCCGGGAACTAAATACATGTCGACACAAAAATCTGGTGTGACAAGCACAGTACACAACTTTCGATTACCGAAGGTAAGAGAAAGTTGTGTGCTGTGCGCCAGTCACACCAGATTATTTTTACTTCCTCTTACCTATGTATATATGTAATATATATATAGAGAGAAAGTATTGAATTCATGTCAAAAATTCGATGTCGAGATTTTGATGGATCTTCACGTTTTGAGCTCCCCTGAATCCAAAAAAGTGGTTTTCGCGACATGGTCTGTCTGTCTGTCTGTCTGTGTGTGTTCAATTTTAAGCATGAAGGAATTGAGCTATGAGGCTGAAATTTTATATATAAGTTCGAACCCCCCGGGAGCGTGAAAATAACCTTTTAATCAAAATCGGCCAAAAAGTACTAGTACTCTACTGATGTAGTTTTTCAGTTTTTTAAGATTTTCTCAAAATTTGCTCCGATTTTTTTTTAAATTCAAAAAATCAATTATTTTTTAGATGCTCTCTAAAATGTATATTCTCATTTTGCCATTGAAATCTTCTGAAGACCACTTTACTCCTGTAGTCCATAGAAAAGATAGAAGAAATGGTTGCCATGGTAACAAAATATAAATATTTTCCCATACTTATAAATTTTATTCCGCACTGTAGGGAACTAAATATATGTCGACACAAAAAATCTGGTGTCAAAAGCACAGAACAGAACTTTCGATTACTGAAGGTTGTGTGCTGTGCGCCAGTCACACCAGATTTTTTTTTAACACTCCCACTTTTTCTCATTCACACTCACATACACAAACACATACACACAGTCTTTTCGGCAACTTAGGCCATTTAAGACTTTTACGATATCCGTTATAGAGATTACCAGGTAATATACATTTTAGGGGTCCAGGCATTCTTATTTATGCCATTTGGTATCCAAATGGTAATGCCGCTAACCCATACACCAAGCCCGAGGGCATTTTAATATTTCGTTCATTTATCTTCCACTCCACCCCCACCCAAAAAATATTCAATAAAGGAATTTATGTGACATTTAATAAAAACAAAATAATTTTATTTCATTTAATAATACATAGATAGCGCGAGTGACAACAATGTCCCTATTCGGGGCCGGCGATACTCCCTCCTCCATCTAAATAATATTAAACCCCTTTGGCACTATCAATCGCAATTTGTATTCGATTCGAGATTGCAGTTAATTTATAGAGATATTTTGATCCAAAAACGCGTCATACGAATATTGAATCGAAAAGTGCTTGCTGGCGATGTTCCATTTTCAAAGAGCAAGGGAGGGGGAGGGGTGTTAGCCGTCCCCGTCCGTACGTTTACACAACAGCAGATTGAATGAAAAAAAAGCTTTTAACCATTAAATAGTTATATTATTCAAAAAACATATGACATCGCTATAAAAATATATTTTTGGCTCTCTCTCTCTCTCTCTCTCTCTCATTTAATGGCCAATTCTCATTAGGGATCTCCGCTCACTGGACCCCCTCAAATATAAAATGTTCCCCACCATTGTATCCTTTTGAAATTATCAAAGAATAAATTCACTTGCATTGTTTCGTCATTAATATATCACTACCCAAGCAGAATTTTTTGTAAGAAAAACTAGCATAAAGTATTTTTACTTTCTCTTACCTCTATATGTGTTAATATATAGAACCAAAATTATTTCTTTTATTATGCCGTTCCAGACTGACGTTTCGGCCACTGGTCTAGGCCATCTTCAGAGCCTTAGGCGAGAATAAATGAAAATTAAAAATTTATAGTCTAACTTGAACTCTGAAGATGGCCTAGACCTTGAGCCGAAACGTCAGTACTAAGGGCGACAATTGAAATTAAAGAATATATAGAGAAAGAGAGTTGAATGGCATTTTTAAAGAGAGAGAATTTGAGAGTCCCAATTTTTTAAAACTCATTTACACATACTTGTCAGTTATAAAAGTTTTAATTTCGTTTGAAATTTCCCTTTTCATTTTCCTGAATTTATAATTATTAAATTCCCTATAATATGTATTACAGAGAACATATTGATTACTATAAGAAACGTTTTCATATATCCTATCGCTTAGTCGTTCTTAATATTTATTGAAATAATAGAAAAGATCTGCTCTTTATTCACTACCTGACTCCCCTTTTATTTAAATAAAAAAATGGGATCTTCCACTCTTCCCTCATATTCTAACTATTAATATAATTTAAAAAAGTTGGGTGGGAGACCTCCCCACCACCATCTCTCTCTCTCTCTGCAGTCGATTCCCCCCTCTCCACTAATTGACCAATCACGGGGCTCTATTCTTTGGCGCCATGGTACACCTGCTGTTAAGGCAATACAAGACGCTTGATCAGATCAGTAGAGAGGGGACTCTTGACCTAGCAATGTTTCTGCGCTCGTTGCTCTAAGGAAACCGAAGCGCTCTCATTTGACCGGCAGCCATGACGCCAGCTAGCAGCCTGCGCCGCTCTCTCTCCTTTCTCAATCGTTTTGCTTAGGTATTTCGATTCAATATTACTTATTATTTATTTATTATTCACTTTTAACATATAGTCTTTATAAATAACATAAAAATTTAACAATTCCTCAATATTTTTGTTGAACCATATATGAGTGCATGCCATCAGTTAATATTTTTTTGCTCTCTTACTTATTGGCAATTTCACATGTGGATATTTTATTTTATCCATTTTTTTAAAGTCAGATTCTTTCATATTCCATTTCAAACATGTATGCTTCGAGTTCTTTTCTCTCGTTAGTCCACTTTGTCTTTAATTAATCTCTCTCACCATCGCTAATATAATTCGGAATTACTAACTAAAGAAATTAATATTTTGTAAATTACTGAGATGTATAATTAATTCTAAATGAATATAGTACTTGAAAGTGAAAGGCATTTTCCTTATTCTAAGCTTATAGTCTCGATCATACTTGTTCATGTATTATAATATAGGGCTATATGAATGTCTTATATTTAAATAATATTTGAAGGGTGGATCGTTTTAATTTCGAAATGAAATGAGTGCACAATAATATACAGTGATTTTATCTTAGCCCTTTGAGTTTAACGTTTCGGTAGATATTCTTCTTAATGTCTTTTAGATGTTAAGAAAGACTTAAAATTATCTTCGATTTCATATTATTCCTCATAAGATATTAAAATAATATTTAACATATTTTATGGCTACATTACTTTACTGGTCAAGCAAGTACCATCATGCGTTTCCTTTGTACTAAGTCTTCGAATAACTAATAATTCTTTGGTGCCTCGGTTAGACTAGAGATCTCGGATCCAACTTCTGGGATAATTTGATCTATCAGTAGGCCTAACTTGTAAAAACTATATCGAATATTTTTTTGAATAATAATACGAATAGGTCTCCAAAACAAGTTAACTGAGAAAAGCAAAAAAGTACATCAACAAAGTACTAGGCTTTGACCGATTTTGCTTAAATGCTTAGTTGCTTGCCGAGGGGGGGGTACTGAATAGGCCTATAGGTAGAAATTTAAATCTAATTTGGATAAAAAAATTTTTTTTTAAATTTTATATTTAAATTTCTGTTAACTAATCTACTCTAAGCTTATATGTATAATTCCAAGTATTAGTACTTTCTGTCAGTTCGTCAAACCAAACTTTTTCTTTATTTAAATCGAATTGCTAATATTTCGATTCCATATTCCTATTTTATTTAGGATATTTACAAAGAATTAAATAGGCCTAACTAGTAAACCTCTAAAATTATAATCTTTATATCTTATTGATGCATTCAAAGAGGAAAAGAATTAATTTTGGTTGAAAATCTTTCATTTTCACCTGCAGGTCACAACTTGTTTAATTTCTAGAGTCTTTTGCATTATATTTCCATTAAAGACTTATTCTAAAAACGCTCATCATTAACATAATAACAAATTTATTCATTTATTTATTATTACCTTATTATCAAAATAAAATGAAGATCGTTTAGGAAATTATTAGATAGTTTTATTTTCTTATCAATATTTCTTTTAATTTAGATAATAAATTTTTATTAATTCACTTCTTCATCTTAATATTGTAATTAAATTATTTTTTTCTAATTTCAATCAAGCACTTCCTGTTATCTAAACAAATGCGATTCAAGTTACTTTTTATTTTTCTAAATTTACTCTAAGCTTAATAACTTTTTTCACAAGGGAATATTTTTACTATTTTTTTTTTTAAATCTTTCGGCACCTGAGACCATGTAGACCAGTGGCACAAAGATATAGCTCATAATAAATTTATATAAAATTTTTTTATATTCCTATTTATAAAACTAGCAAAAGCACAAGAGTAAAGTGGTCTTCAAAAGATTTCAATGGCAAAATGAGAATATACATTTTAAAGAGCATCTAAAAAATAATTTGTTTGAATGTGGGATTGTACAATTATTTATCTAAATTTCTCAAACAATGGAAGTTTTATTTGTCTATGGCCAAGTTAGTGGTGGCTGAATAAAACAATATATGGTATATTATATAGATTTTATTTTTGGCAGCAACTGCAGCCAACAGTTTAAAAAATAATTGATTTTTGAATTTAAATAAAATCCTTGGAGCGAATTTTGAGAAAACTGAAAAAACTGAAAAGTACCAATTCCTATAACTTTTTGAGTTATTAATTCTTAATTACGATTTCTCTCATAGGAATTATATAGAGAAATATTTATGTATTCTTTCTATTTGTGTTTCCTAATTCTCTTTCTTTTTTTCTTTATAGTTTTACGTGCTACGATTGTCTGCTTGACTCAAGTTCAGACAAAGCATCGCCTTTAGTTGTGCAGAGAGGGCATGGCATTGTTACAGGGCCGTGTCTCTCCGGCCCAGGATTCCGACAATTTCTATATTTTGGTGAGTAACATTTATTTCACTAGATCTAAGGGGCTACTCTAAGGGATAGATTCTTAAACAATTTTTCTTTTGCAGGTTTGGGTCTCTCCAGTGCAAGTGTGATCAGTGTTAAGTGTTTAACGTTCAACTAGTGCAATCAAATGGATCAGCTCTACGAGCTTCGATGGATCAGCTCTACGAGTGCAGGGAGCTTCGAGCGACCGTCAACCCCTCAGGAGGTGAATATTCTATTCTCTAAACATACATATATAAATCCAAAAATATATAAATGATCTTATTCTAATTTCTTTTTTTCTTTTTTTGTTACAGATTCTTGAGGGTCAACAGAACAAAGGTATATTAAGCATGGTGCAAGCATTTTGAAGGGGCTAGATTAGATTAGCTTTGAATAGGATGTTGTTTTTTTTTCAGCTGGCCCCAAATAGAATTAGCTCTTTTTTAAAATTAATCAATTTTTTTTTAATAGATAATTTGCAGAAATAATCGTTTTATAGAATAAATTAAATATAAAATAATTTTCAATTTTAATTAATTTTAAAATTTTTAAATTTTGATTTCTAATTTCTTAATTAAATTTTAATTTCATTCAAAAAGTTTTCAAAAATTTGATATAAATTTTTATTTCTTTTGCTAAAAATTGAAGTTAATTTTTTTTTACATTTTATCAAAAATTTGATTAGACTTCCTCCCCAGCTGCTTCGGGAGAGAGGATGCCTCTCTCCTGCTTCGAGGGACATCATCAACTTGGTACCTAGAACTTAAGGTGTGGTTTATATACGAATACAAATTTAAATGTATTTACTTTTTGATCTATAATTTGAAAATTCATTTTCACACCTTAATTGTAGTTTAATAGTTTAAATGTAGAGGGGGGGAAGCACCATGCCAACGAGAGGCATTTTATTTTTTAACTTGCAGTTAATTCTAATGAAGCTAATAGTGAAGAAATCAACGAGAATATTCTTTGATTTAGGCCTCTGTTGGAGATTCGTCGTTGTTATTAGCTTCAGGTGCTCTCTAATCTTTAGCCAGTTCGTTTTGTTAGGGTCCCTTGATTGTATTTGTATTTAGGATCCAACAGAGAGGTAAAATGAATTATATTTTCGTTGATTTGTTCCATGGACGATTCATAAGGTGATGCGGTCAGATCTGATTGAAAGATTGAGGCCCAGGTTCTCAAGTGTTCTTGTGTTTGCGAAAAGACCTCTTTTTATGACGCAAAGAGAGTCTGATATGTTTATGTATCTTTGAGGTTGGGTTTGAGGTGACTCTATCGGTAAACGAGAGTCAGGGTGGAATGTCGTTTTTCCAGGGATAGCCTGGATGTAAATAACGCATACCCTTAAGGCCAGGGACAGGCCCGAGGGCCCCGCCGATCTGATGGTGGGGACCGGGTATATACAATTACAATTCGTTCGTATTTCTAATTAGGCTAGGTAGGAAAGCCCCCTGGTCTCTCGTTTACTCGTAATCCAAAATATCACGTTCATTCTGATATGATTTCTTAAGACACCCGACCTAGGGGGTTTTCGAATTATAAATCAATTCTTTTTTGAAATTTCGCATATTCTTTTTAATGCAAATAATATAAATAATTGCTGGTGAAAACATTATTTTTGCTTGAATTATTTCCGAATTTTGTTTTTGTTTTATTTTAAAGAAAAATAAGAAGTCTTCAAGATCAAGTATTACGCTATTTAATAAGTAAGTAAATTTCATATGCATAAAAATAAAATGAGCAAAACTAATTCAAATCTTATATTTTTCAGGTGACTTGTATTTCCTTGACGTTGGTATCAACTCATCGAATTTTGTTGTTTTGGATATTTTAATTTAGGCAGTAAGTAAATACAAATTAAAGGCGCCCCTTTTGGAATTTGCCCTTTGGGGGTAAGGAACACCACTGTTTATTTGAGCTTGTGATGGGTGATCAAATTTGACTCTGCTCCATTTTTATATTAAATTTCTTACAAAGGCGAATTCATTTTTAAAA
>JAKCPI010016082.1:0-23736 GCA_023213315.1 Euborellia annulipes
CGAAAAATCTGGAGTGACAAGCAGAGAACACGACTTTCAATTAAGGCGGAATAGAAGCTGAAGGTGTTACGGATGTTTTTCCCGGATAAGAGGGCGTTGTGTGTCATAAAAAGTATGCCCAAAAAAAATCAAGTAATTCAACAATTTGCCAAGAGATGTCAGAATGGTAGCTAATAATATTTAATGCATTTGGTTGATTTTCATTGAACAATAAATACTTTATAAATGTTATTATATATTATGAAGCTTTTATAAAAGCATAAAAATATATAAATATAGGCCAGATATAGGCTAATACTATATCGTCTGTTAGACTAGCCTGCCATCTATTGCAAGAATGTTGAACTAATTTGACAGTTGATTTTTTAAATAAATCATCTAAGCTTATTTTAAAAATTTCTTAATTAATATGTGATTAATAATAACAATAAATTCATTTTTAAATTAAAAAAAAATTAAAGATTATAATAGTCTAGTTTTTTTTTTAACTACGTTTAGACGTCGCTCCTGAACCCTCTTTAACGAACACCCCTCAGTCACACCAGATTTTTTTCTGAGCTTTTATTCCTCATTACGAAACATTTACAGTTATTTGAGATGGAAATTTCGAGGTCAGACACCTACTTGTTATTGTGTTATTTTAATTGCTAACTATAATTTCTAATGATCAAACATCACTTGAGCCTTAACAACGTCAACAACTCTTTAAGTTTTATCATTAAATTCATTATAAAGTATATTGAGAGTTATAACAAGATTTTATATACGTATAATATATAACAAGTATTATTGTTGTTATATAAATATATCATTATATAAGTTTAAACAAAGTTATTTATCTTTAAAACTTTCTTCTTCTTTACACTATGGCCAAGAAGAGATAGGCGATATAAAGAGAGAATAAAAGATGAGAGGAGAAGGTCTAAATTCATAGAATTTTCGGGACCCGAGCCTATTTTTCTAAGACTCTCCATAATTTCCTCTATAAGACTGCAAAATTTCGTTTCAAAATTCCAACGGGAAGTTGGTCAAATAGAGCGTGACAGACGGACACTCCGCTATTATTATTATTATCTTTATATATATAATTCTTCTGTACGTGTGTATGTGACTGAACTCCTCCTAAACGACTGAACCAATTATGATGAAATTTTTTGTGTATGTTTGTGAGAGTCCCGGACAGGTTTTGTTTCACAAATAACAATAAGTTAATGAGTAATTAACCGTTAAAATAAGAAAAAATAAAAATTAGGAGAAATAGTTGCCATGGTAACAAAATATAAATATTTACCCATGTTTACGATTTTTTTTATTTATTTACATTTTGAATTGTAAAATATCGGCGTAAATTTTTTTGTCTGTGTATCGGGAGAGTCCCGGAAAGGATATGATTCACAAAAATCTTAAGTTCATGAATAATTAACCGTTAAAATAATCTCTATATATTATAAAAATGAAAAGGGAAGGCGAGCAAGGGGGCACAGCCCCCCTGGTTGGGTGGAAGCTCCGCCGAAGGCGGGGCTTGCGTCTAGTTATATATATATGTTCTGTGCTATCACACCAAATTTTTTTCTTTTTAAAAATTTCTTCATTCAATTTTATCTTCACATATAGATGACATACATCACTGACAATTATTTTCAATTATATTTAGCCAACCACTCATCATGCTAGTGCCCCGAAGTGAAATTTTGTGTTGTTCAAAGAGAAAGATAAAATTTTTGAATAGAGTATATGTTAGGAGAATTAAATTATAATAAGGAGAGGAAGTAACCTTATACGTAATATATTTGAATAAAAGCTAGAGTAAGCACTCTGACTGAATGTGTAGAAATTATTAAACAGAAAAGCGGAAGGATGTGTCTATTTGTCTCTCTCTCTCTGTTAGCTGTAGCTTTCATATATTAGCTAGCTAGGTATATGCTTAAATATGCAAAACTTGACTTCCCTTTAATCTATAATTTAACAAGATAGTGAGTGTGTGACTAAAGTCAACTAATGATAAGAACAAGAGAGGATAAATAAGTTGATAGAGAGACCTGTACCTGTAAGTGTGCTCAAACTCGAGACATCCCTGGTGTGTGCTCAGTGGGCACCACATTTGAGAAAACAAATAAAAAATTCAAAATCTGGTGTGATGGTCGCAATAGCACACAACTTTCTCTTACCCTTTGGCAAGAGAAAGTTGTGTACTGTTTTTTTGTGTCGAGATATATTTAGTTGCTCTTAGCACTTTAGTTCCAAACTTGACTACGCGATCCATTCATAGATGGCGCTGAGTTACCGAATGCTTTAACATCAGTAAAGTGTACTTCAAACGATTTCAACCCAAAATTTCACTGATATACTTTTTAAAGAGCATCAAAAAAATAGTTCATTTATGAATTTTAAACAAATTCGTTGCAGCGAATTTTGAGAAAATCTCAAAAAACTGGAAAAGTACATCAGTAAAGTACTAGTTCTTTTTGGCGGATTTTGTTTAAAAGCTTATTTTCAGCCCCTTGGGAGGGTTTTTAACTTAAATATAAAATTTCAACCTCGTAGCTCTTTTAGTTGCTGAGATATTTTGTTCACACACACACAGAAACAGACCATGTCGCGAAAACCTTTTTTTTGGATTCAAAACGTGTATATCCATCAAAATCTTGACATCGAATTTTTGACATGAATCCAATACTTTCTCTATATATATTTCATATATGGACTCTGTTATGCATTAGTGTATTAAGCGCCACTTACCGAGTTTTGAGAAAATTAACATTTAAGTGAAAACATTATTATATATAATTTTTTTTGTCAATTGTGCACGTAACCCCCCCCTCCACTCTTCACCTGAGAATCTATATATATAATTCGCTAATGTCCGTCTGTCTGTCACGCTCTATTTAGGCAACTTCCCGTTGGAATTAGGAAATGAAATTTTATATGCATAAAGAGAACCTTCTAGGGATTACAGGAAAATTATTTTCGTCCCGAAATTCCTATAACTTTTTGAGTTATTAATTCTTAAAATTACGATTTTTCCCATAGGAAATGTATAGAGAAATATTTATGTATTCTTTTCATTTGTGTATTCCATGAATGTAAACAAATCCTCAAGCAGGCACAGAATTGGAATTTTTTTTTTTTTATTTATTTACCCGTTTAAGCCATAGGCCATTGGGTTCACTGAATTGGAATGGAATTATAATTTTATTTTTTGCCCTCGGGGCCACAGATCATACAATCAAGATGGGACAGCTCCAGGTTAAAAATTGTTTATAAGTTTAGCGCCCTCTATACGCGTATCGACCTATTATTTTGCGCGGGAGACCCGTGGCTCAGAGAGAAGACATTAGCTTCTCGTGCCTAAGGTCCCGCGTTCGCGTCCCGCCCCAAGCGAGAAAAATTTTTTTAATTTGAATTGGCTACTAATCATTTAAACTTAATAGGGAAGGGGTCTAAATTGCCTTCGATGCCGAAAAAGACCTTAAATAAAAAAAAAAACTGCTCACGAAAAATTTAATTTGTTTCAAATACCAGAGTGATAGTTGCACAGGAAAAATCTCGTCCAATCCGTATTGAATTTTTGATATTTATTCAATATTTTCTGTATATTAATCAAGGGCGGATCCAGAGGTGTTTCTCGGGGGAGAGGGGGTAATCTGGTGTGACTGGTCGCACAGCACGCAATTTTTTTCTTTATTTCGGTAATTTAAAGGCGCATTCTGTACTTGTTTGCCAGAATATAAATACAAATCAAACTTTTAAGTATTAGTTATTAAAATTTTTCATTAAAAATAAATTTATTTTCGAAAAAAAAAGTATTTTTTTCAAATCTCGGGGGGGAGATAATTACCGCCTTTACCCCCCCCCCCCCCTGTATCCGCCCTTGATATTAATATATATGTTCATCGGTATGATAAAATAAAATAAAAAGATTAAAACAATTATTTGAAAATGAACAGTAAATGAAAAAAAAAAGAGAAATTAGTGTTAAAAAGATTTATTGAAAATTGTAAAAAAATTATAATTAAATTTAATTATAAGAGCAACAAATTAAGAACTTACTTCTTTCTTTCCTATTTTTTAAACACTTAGGGCATATTAAAGGGCAATAATTGCATGTGATTAATTGAGTAGGGCACGTTACAATTTTATTTAATTCAAATTTATAATGTTTTTTTTTATTTGTTATTAAACTCATGAAACAATGTTATTTTGTTGGCGAATGGAACGAACTCTACAGGATAAATTTTTAACTAGTCTAGTATTGCCATCTAGCCACATATCAGACAACTAAAAACTTATAAACATTCTTCCCATAGAGCTGTCCCCCCCCATGCTCGGGGCTTGATGTAGAGGTTAGCGTGTGACCAAAAGTCGCGGGTTCGGACCCCAGGCAGTCCGATGATTTTATTTAAGCCAATTGGATACCAAATGGCTTAAATAAGAATGCCTGGACCCTAATATAGATAAATTCATAAATAACGGTTATCGTCAAAGTCTTATATGGCCTAAGTTGCCGTAAAGACTGTGTGAATGAGAAAAAAAGTGTGAATGTTAAAAAAAAAAAGCGAGGGTCCGCCGCATGCGGGCCCGAGCCAGCAGGAGGGGGGGTCCAGGGGCGAAGCGGCTAGTATTCAATATTTTCAGAAATATTAAGATAATGTTTCAATATTATTATTACAAACGGATAAATGAAGTCAAAGAGAAAATATCTTCTCTGTTCCTGCGTCCTATTTACGATGACGCGTGTTTTGTGCTCTTGTTTACTTCTTTATTTTTTGAATAAAATCAATTGCAGTATTTATAGAAATATAAATAAATTTGAAGGATTGTCTTTGAACCTCTCTCCAAATAGATGATATCCTTGAGGCGTATTTATTTCAAACAAGGACTTGGATGCATCTACTGGTAAATGTAATGACCGACCGACCGTCGAGTTTCTAGAATCCCTTTTAAATATAGCTAGAATTTCCATTGAATGAAAATAGTTGTTCACAGCCCGATAATTTAATGTCAATATTTACAGAGTGGGATGCCAATAAACTTACAAAATGACACGAAGACAGGCAGCCCGGATGGTTTGGATTAACGACGAGAATCCCATTTCTCTCTCTCTCAGCGAGTATATTTTAAAATTCTTTTTTTATTTTTTTATTTACAAGAAATAAAACATCTCCTTTTAAAGATAAACGTTCTTGTAATTCTTGGTACACGTTTTGAGGTCCCAAAAGTAGGCCCCCAAATTGGTCTATCTCTCTGTCTGTGAACAAATTTAAATATCTCAAGAACGAAAACTGCTAGGAAGTTGAAATTTATTATAATTTTAATTTAGGAATCCACCTGGCACGTGCCACAAAGCTTGTGAACAAAGAGTACTAATACTTTACTGATGTAGGCCTACTTTTTCAGTTTTTTTCGATTTTCTCAAAAATTCGGTCTAACGATTTTGATTAAAATTAGGAACCGACCGAATATTCGGTTTCGGTTACGGTTTCGGCCAGTTTCGGCCAAAAATCATGGTTTCGGCCGTAGTTTCGGTTTCGGCCAAAAAGTGGCCGAACCTTTCGGCCGGCCGAAACCAGAGTCTGAAAAAATGGGATGAGACTCGCATGCAAAAAAAAAAAAAGGTCAAATAATTTGCACTTGAGGGAGAAAAAAATTTTAGTCTCCCTAAAAAAAAGGTAAAATGATTTTCATGGGAGGGGGAAAAAAAATTCAAAAAAAAAAAAGGTAAAATGAAAAAAATTTTTATAGGAAATACAAGTTTCGGTTTCGGTTACGGTTTCGGCCGAAACTAAGGTTGAGGCCGAATATTCGGTTTCGGTTTCGGTTTCGGCTGAAAATCTTGTTTCGGTCGGACCCTAATTAAAATTCATAAATCAATTATTTTTTTAAAATGCTCTTTAAAAAATATATATATCATTTTGTTCTCAAAATTGTTTGAAGCACACTTTACTCTAGTACTTCATAGGAAAGTAGGTGAAATGGTTGCCATGGTAACAAAATATAAATATTTTCCCATGATTATAAATTTTTGAATTCTAATACACAGCCGGAAACTAAATATATGTCGACATAAAAAGTCTGGGCCCTCGGGCTTGGTGTAGTTGGTAGCGCGCCTATACCAAGGGTTGAGGGTTCGGATCCCAGGCAGTCCGATGATTTTATTTAAATAAGAACGCCTGGACACCCAATATGATATGTATATTAATTAATAACGGATATCGTCAAAGTCTTATATCGCCTAAGTTGCCGAAAAGACTGTGTGAATGGGAAAAAAGTGAGTGTTTAAAAAAAAAAAGTCTGGTGTGACTGGCGCACAGCACACAACTTTCTCTTACCTTCGGGAATCGAAAGTTGTGTTCTGTGCTTGTCACACCAGATTTTTGTGTCGACATATATTTAGTTCCCGACAGCACGGAACATTTGAATTCAGATGTAAAATTTTTAAGTATGGGAAAATATTTATATTTTGTTACCATGGCAACCATTTCTACTATCTTTCCTTTGAAATACAAGAGTAAAGTGGTCTTCAGAAGATTTCAATTGCAAAATGAGAATATACATTTTAAAGAGCATCTAAAAAATAATTGATTTTTGAATTAAAAAAAAAATCGTTGGAGCAAATTTTGAGAAAATGGAAAAAAAAACTGAAAAAGTACATCAGTAAAGTACTAGTAATCTTTGGCCGATTTTGATTAAAAGCTTATTTTTCCGGTCCCGGGGGGTGTTTAACTTAAATATAAAATTTCAACCTCGTAGCTCAATTCCTTCATGCTTAAAATTGAACACAGACACACACACAGACACACACACAGACACACACACAGACACACACACAGACACACACACACAGACAGACCATGTTGCGAAAACCACTTTTTTTGGATTCAGGGGACCTCAAAACGTGAAGATCCATCAAAATCTCGACATCGAATTTTTGACATGAAACCAATACTTTCTCTCTATATATATATATTACATATATACATAGGTAAGAGAAAGTAAAAAAGTCTGGTGTGACAAGTACAGAGCAAGAAATGTGTGTGTTGTGCGAACACTCACCACAGATTTTTATTATCTGTTTCAAAAATAAGAAAATGTTTATTTCTAATGAACTCTTAACAAGCGTGTCCTTATTTTTGTAACAGATAATACTAATAAGGTTTAATGAATGATTTGTTACTGAAATCGTAGCTTTAATATAGCGTCTGCTAATATATATACTCGCATTATTATTAGTGACTGAGTGGGTGAGTAGGAGGAACCCTCCCCCCCCCCCCCCCCGGGTATGAAATTATGATTTTGTTCCAATCGATCGATCTGAGCAGAGGCGGCGGGGATGGAGAATACCTAGAAGGAAGTTTGTTACAAATGCAGTGACGTCAAAGTCTTTTACGCCAACAAGCATTTATTTAACACTAATATTTAACAAATCAAATATGGAATTTAGTATTACGGTACCTTAAATAGACAGGCAAAAAAAAAAAAAAAAATCATTGTGTGGTTTTATGAAACCACGATGCAAGTGAAACTTTTTTTCTGGTCGTAGGCGTTTAACTGAAAATTTTAGGAAAATTGTTCAATTAAGGGAATTAAACCGCGTTTTTAATCTTAACTTAATAATTGGATAATGGGAAATTAATAGACGCATGTTAAAAACTGAGAACAATATTTATTTAGCAATTGAAGATTTGAATCATTTTAAATTATTTTAAAAATTATATTTTATCAATTTAAAAATTGAATATTATAACACTCTGGGCTCCCTTCAAACACGAAACAATTATTTTTACTTTCTCTTACTCTTATATGAAATATATAGAGAGAGAAAGTATAGCGATCATGTCAAAAATTCGATGTCGAGATTTTGATGGATATACATGTTTTGAGGTCCCCTGAGTCCAAAAAAAGTGGGTCCCGCAAATTGGTCTGTGCGTGTGTGTGTGCGTGTGTGCGTGTGTGCGTGTGTGTGTGCGTGTGTGCGTGTGTGCGTGTGTGCGGTGTGTGTGTGTGTGTGTGTGTGTGTGTGTGTGTGTGTGTGTGTGTGTGTGTGTGTGTGTGTGTGTCTGTATGTGTGGACAGATTTTTAGCATGAAGGAATTGAGCTACCGGATTGAAATTTTATATTTAACTTAGGTACCTTTGAAGAATCTCAAAATAAGCTTTTGAACAAAATCGGCCAAAAAGTACTACTACTTTACTAAAGTACTTTTTCAGTTTTTTTCGATTTTCTCAAAATTCGCTCCAACCGATTTTGATTAAAATTGATAAATCAATTATTTTTTAGATGCTCTTTAAAATGTATATTCTCATTTTGCCCTTGAAACCTTTTTAACATGTAAAACTATATATTGAAACTTGCAATGGACTTAGGAAATAGAAGGAACAAAATACACAAAATTTTTATTTTACTAAATTAAAGCCCATTTCAGCAAAGATGGTCCTCGGTATTCTTTGAAAGAATCTTTAAAAAAAATTGCATGTTTCTTAAAATAATTCGTTAATTAATTTCATCTATTTAATAATGCGCGGTGTTATCAATAAATAATAATAATAAATAAATTGTTTTATTCTATTTATATGTAATATATGTACTAGTAGCCCTAGTTTGTGAAAAAACCTTTATAAAACCTTTATATCCCTAATTTTTAGTTTTCCACTATGTTCAATTTCACCCCAGTTAGAGGAAGAGGGAAGTAGTGAGTATTAATAGTTTGTAATGCCGGTCTTAAGGCAATTCATTCCTATTGGCTAATTACGTTCATAAATTCAAATGGACTTTGGGGCTAGGGCGAATCATTAATATATCTTGCTTTATAAAAAAATCTGGTGTGACTGGCGCACAGCACACAACTTTCTTTTACCTTCGGTAATCGAAAGTTGTGTTCTGTGCTTGTCACACCAGATTTTTTGTGTCGACATGTATTTAGTTTCCGACAGTACGGTACATTCGATTTTCAAGATGTAAAATTTATAAGTATGGCAAAATATTTATATTTTGTTACCATGGCAACCATTTCTCCTATCTTCCCTATGGAGTACAAGAGTAAAGTGGTCTTCAGAAGATTTCAATCACAAAATGAGAATATACATTTTAAAGAGCATCTAAAAAATAATTGATTTTTGAATTTAAAAAAAAATCGTTGAAGCAAATTTCGAGAAAATCGAAAAAAACTGAAAAAGTGCATCAGTAAAGTACTAGTACTCTTTGGTCGATTTTGGTCAAAAGCTTCGTGTCACGTCCCATGGGGGTGCCGAACTTAAATATAAAATTTCAACCTCGTAGCTCAATTCCTTCATGCTTAAAATTGAACACAGACACCCACACACACACAGACAGACAGACCATGTCGCGAAAACCACTTTTTTGGATTCAGGGGACCTCAAAACGTGAAGATCCATCAAAATCTCGACATCGAATTTTTGACATGAATCCAATACTTTCTCTCTCTATATATATTACATATATACATAGGTAAGAGAAAGTAAAAATGAAATTACGCACCTATATTTGGAGGAAGAATACGAGAGTCTATCCGATTTACTAAAGCATAGGGGGAATCAACAATTTATCGTCTCACGGAAATACGGATGACATCTAGTGAGTGACTTCCGGTTACAGTGATGCATTATAAATTGTATGAACATCCATCCCCACCAGGGAGAAGAAAAATTTTAATTTTGTTGAATATACATTAATTATTACACTGGCTTTGAGTATTAACGATAGTTGCGTGGGATGGAGTCAGCCAAGGAAAATAAAAAACAAATTTATTCTGTCGACGTTTCGAGCGCCCGTCGCGCACTTCCTCGGGACCTGCGTCCACAAAACATTTATTAGAGATTTTTTTCTTTTATAATAATTTCACAGAAATATATAACACTAGCCGCGAAGCTCGCCTTTGCCCCCACCCCCCTGAATCCCCGCCAGCTGCAGCTGCCTCAGACCCGCCTGTGGCGGACTCTCGCTTTTTCTTAATTGTGAAAAGAAAATTATTTACACTTTTTTTTTCTCATTCACACTCACACTCACACACACATTCACAGTCTTTTCGGCAACTCAGGCCATATAAGACTTTTACGATATCTGTTATTGATTAATATACATATTTGGGGTCCAGGCATTTCTATTTAAGCCATCTGGTATCCAAATGGCTTGAATAAAATCATCGGACTGCCTGGGGTACGAATCCGCGACGTTTGGTATACGAGGTTAACACGCTAACCTCTACACCAAGCCCCGAGGGCAAAAATAAAATTATTATAATTCCATTCAAATGCCTGGACCCTAATATATATAAATTCATAAATAACGGTTATCGTAAATGTCTTATATGGCCTGAGCTGCCGAAAAGACAGTGTGAATGTGTGTGTGAGTGTGAGTGTGAGTGTGAATGAGAAAAAAGTGTGAATGTTTAAAAAAAAAAAATAAAAATAAAAATAATTCCATTCCAAACCAGTGCCTGCTTGAGGATTTGTTTACATTCATGGAATACACAAATGAAAAGAATACATAAATATTTCTCTATACATTTCCTATGGGAAAAATCGTAATTTTAAAAATTAATAACTCAAAAAGTTATAGGAATTTCGGGACCGTAGTATTTTTCCTGGACTCTCCATAACATCCTCATTGCCCCCGGGTGTGGCATAGTAGGTAGCGTGCCACCTCCTATACCAAACGTCGCGGGTTTGGACCTTGGACCCAGGCAGTCCGATGATTTTATTTAAGCCATTTGGATACCAGATGGTTTAAATAGAAATGCCTGAACCCACAATAGATTAATATATATTACAACGGTTATCGTCAAAGTCTTAAATGGCCTGAGTTGCCGAAAAGACAGTGTGAATGTGTGGGTGAGTGTGAGTGTGAATGAGAAAAAAGTGTGAATGTTTAAAAAAAAAAAAAAAAAAAAAACGTCCTCATTCCAACGGGAAGTTCGTCAAACAGAGCGTGACAGACGGTCAGATGGACAGACAGACGGACATTAGCGAATTATATATAGGCACAGCACACAACTTTCGATTACCGAAGGTACCTGTGCCAGATTTTTTGTGGCGACATATATTTAATTTCCGCCAATATAATAGAATTTAAGAGGTCAAATTTATAAACATGGGAAAATATTGAAATTCTGTTATCTGTAAATCATTAAATCTGTATATTAATAATGTTATATATTTCTGTGAAAAAAAAAATTACATTATTAGTATTATAAAAGAAAAAAAAATATCTGATAAATGTTTTGTGGCCGGCGCAGGTCCCGAGGAAGAGCGCGACGGGCGCTCGAAACGCCGATAGAATAAATTTGTTTTTTTATTTTCCTTGGCTGACTCCATCCCACACAACTATTGAGAATATACACTTTAAAGAGAAAATAATTGATTTTTGAATTTTAATCAAAATCGTTGAAGCGAATTTTGAGAAAATAGAAAAAGTGCATCAGTAAAGTACTAATACTCTTTGGACGATTTTGATTAAAAGCTTCGTGTTAAATCTCAGGGGGAGTGCCTAACTTAAATATAAAATTTCAACCTCCTAGCTCCTTTCGTTATTTTGTTCACAGACATTTCTCGCTTGGGACATGACTCGACCTCTAGTACAGTCCCAGTAGCCAATGCTTTACCTCTGAGTCATAAGCCATGGACAAATAACTTTTGAATTGCGTTAGATATGATTTATATACAGTACAATCGTCTGTTAATAGCAAAACTTTCTCTATTTAAATAGTTTGTTGTTGTTTATTGTTATAGCTAGAGAGAGAATACAACACATCCCTAAATTTACATCAAAATTCAGTTATATATAATTTTAATTTATCTTATCAAAACTTTTGATCTGTATATTGTTTTAACTTTAAATTTAATAATATATTTGCAAAAAAAAAAAAAAAAAAAAAAAATGGGGAATGATTTCCCCGAGACTTTCTCGTATATTCTTTTGGAATTAAGTCTGGGTGTGTGTGTTCAATTTTAAGCATGAAGGGATTGAGCTAGAAGGTTGAAATTTTATATTTAAGTTAGATACCTTCCTGAGGCGTGAAAATAAGCTTTTAATCAAAATCGCCCAAAAAGTACTAGTACTTTACTTTATACATTTTACATCTGAATTCAAATGTTCCGTACTGTCGGGAACTAAATATATGTCGACACGAAAAATCTGGTGTGACATCTGGTTAAACATTCACACAGTCTTTTCGGCAACTCAGGCCATAGACGATATCCGTTTTAAGTAATATATATATTGGGGGTCCAGGCATTCTTATATAAGCCATCTGGTATCCAAATGGCTTAAATAAAATCATCGGACTACCTCGGGTCCGAACCCGCGACTTTTGGTATACGAGGTTAACACGCTAACCTCTACGCCAAGCCCCGAGGGCGAAAAGAAAATTATAATTCCATTCCAATTCAGTGCCTGCTTGAGAATTTGTTTACATTCATGGAATACACAAGTGAAAAGAATACATAAATATTTCTCTATATTTCGCGTTTGGTATATGAGGTAGGCACGCTACCGGATGTAAAATTTATAAGTATGGGAAAGCCCTCGGGGCTTGGTGTAGAGGTTAGGATACCAAATGGCTTAAATAAGAATGCCTGGACCCTGATATAGAAAAATTCATAAATAACGGTTATCGTCAAAGTCTTATATGGCCTAAGTTGCCGAAAAGACTGTGTGAATGTGAGTGTGAATGAGAAAAATGTCTGAATGTTAAAAAAAAAAAAAGTATGGGCAAATATTTATATGTTGTTACCATGACAACCATTTCTCCTATCTTTTCTATGGAGTTCAAGAGTAAAGTGGTCTTCAGAAGATTTCAATGGCAAAATGAGAATATACATTTTAAAGAGCATCTAAAAAAATATTTGATTTATGAATTTTAAAAATCGTTCGAGCGAATTTTGAGAAAATCGAAAAAAACTGAAAAAATACATCAGTCAAGTACTAGTACTTTTTGGCTGATTTTGACAAAAAGCTTATTTTCACGCCTCAGGTGGGTGCCTAACTTAAATATAAAATTTCAACTTCCTAGCTCAATTCCTTCATGCTTTAAATTGAACCCAGACACAGAGGTGGATTAAAGGGGGCGAGGGGCGATCCCCCCCCCCCCCCCGAGAAGAAATTCACAATGTTTTTTTTTTTTTTTTTTAAACATTCACACTTTTTTCTCATTCACACTCACACTCACACACACATTCACACTGTCTTTTCGGCAGCTCAGGCCATATAAGATATTTACGATAACCGTTATTTATGGATTTATATATATTAGGGTCCAGGCATTTTTATTTAAGCCATCTGGTATCCAGATGGCTTAAATAAAATCATCGGTCTGCCTGGGGTCCGAACCCGCGACGTTTGGTATATGAGGTTAGCACGCTAACCTCTACACCAAGCCCCGAGGGCAATTCACAATGTTATAAAAACTAGTAATCTAAAGAAATTAATATTTCCAGGCTTTAATTTCAATTGAATTTGTTACCAATCAATTTAAATAAATAGGAAAGGGGTCTAAATGGCCATAGATGCCGACAAAGTCCTTAAATAAAAAAAAACCGCCCCCCACCCCGACAAAATTGCATTAATCCGCCACTGCCCAGACAGCCACACACAGACAGACCATGTCGCGAAAACCACTTTTTTGTTTCAGGGGACCTCAAAACGTGAAGATCCATCAAAATCTCGACATCGAATTTTTCACATGAATCCAATACTTTCTCTCTCTATATATTAACATATATATAGAGGTAAGAGAAAGTAAAAATAATTATATATACTTCCCTGACAGAGTGGTCTCGGGTTCGCATCCGCGGCTAAAATTAATTTCAATTGTATTGGTTACTAATCAATTTATGGAGTCTAAATGACCTCAGATGCCAAAAAAAGAGTTTAAAAAATCTATTGCGGGGCCCCTAAAAAGCGGCGATCGCCTATGGGTAATCCGGCTCTGATTACAGTGCTGTTATAGGTAGATTTTTTTTTTCAAATTCTACTTTAATTAAATCACAAGTTAAAAGTCATTCAACTCTCCATTCTATCGACAAGTGATTAAATCCGCTAGATTTGTTCATTTTATTGTTTTTATTAAAAAAAAAAGAGAGAGAGATAGAGAGAGAATGAAGCGGAGATGAGACCGTAGCTTATTATTATAAAATCAATCACCAGTACACCATGTTTTTTTTTTCTCTCTCGTTTCATAAATGAGTGCTAAACCATGTAATTTCTAATTAATTTCTGAATGGATATGAATGGAAAAGTTTTTTTTTTTTTTTTTTTTGCCTAATACACTCATGTTTTTATTTTTAATATGTTTGCCTTTATACACACGATAACTCAAAAAACTAATTAGTCCATTGTGCTGAAATTTAAATAAATGACCATTTTTTGGTATAGGCGAAGGTGGTATTATCAGACTGTGCGTTGTGACGAGTTTCTTGTTTGTCCTGTTTCAAAAACTTTGGAATGTAAGTATTTATGCTAAGTTTACATCCATAATACGTAATTAATTACGTGTCACTAGTAATACATTATACTGCTCACAAACTAAGGATTGTATTACAGTAATTTAAAAACTTTTAGGAGCTAAGGTTAAATGTTGATGGTCTGTTACTTTCCAATATGGCGAGGGTGGTAATATGGGCAATTGTTGTGCTGGTATTATGGGCCCCTGCTGTAAGGTGCCCAAATTACCTGGAGATGACGACGTGGTTTGCATTTTTTGCGAAGGAACTTTTGTTGAAGTCAGTAGAGGTGAACTTTGGGTTCAGTGTGTGGTATGTGAGATGTGGTCCCACAATGAATGTACAGGGTGTGATACTGACATTTATATTTGCGACTTTTGTAAATAGCTTTTGTAATGTAATGTCTAGACCAGTGGTTCCCAACCTGGGGGCGATCGCCCCCCAAGGGGGCGATTTGGGTTTTCAGGGGGGCGATAAATAAGCGGGGGGCGATTGGGGGGCGATGAGTATTCAAAGGGAGAAAAATTATTAGTTTACTAAAATTTAAAAAAATAAAAATCAAAGAGAAAAATCTCCTATTTACAGGATGGTCAGGATAGAAGAGGACAAAATATTATCATAAAAATAAAATAGTCTGAAGATAATTCCAATCTAGAAATGAAACGTCACTTTTAGCTCAAATCTTAAATTTCAATTAAAAAAATCATTTTCTTGAATTTTTTTTTCCTCAGGGGGCCCGGGCCCTTTAAGCTCAAATCAAGTTTGATCTTTTTCACGACTCAGGGTAGCTAAAAATGCAGATTTCAGTGGCTAATTTTCAAAAAATTTTCCATACCCCCAGATTCTCCAGGAAATCCTCTGTCCAGATCTGGCCTCGATAAATTAAAACTTTGTAACTCTTTGTTTAGGAAACTTTGAAAAATTTTAAATAACTTTATTTAAATAAATATTGTAATCTATGAATAACTATTTCAAAAAGTTGTGTCAAAAACTGTGTAAAAAAGTGTTGGCATGAAGGCCACAATAGCCTTTTACGTACTAAAAAAAAACTTTACGTTTTTTTTTTTTTTTGGGGGGGCATATTACTAAGTAGGCCCGGGGCCTGTCAAGTCTGTCTGCGGCCCTGTATATAGGCCTACGGTAATAAAATTGTGTAAAATAATAAAAGTGCTTTATTATTTACACTTTACTTCAAATTAAAATTAGGCATACAATGAAAATGTAAGGGGAGGGGGGGGGGGGGGCGATAGGTGTTAGTCAACCTCCAGAAAGGGGCGATGGGTCAAAAAAGGTTGGGAACCACTGGTCTAGACCACTAGACATTAATTTTTAAACGAATTTGTCAATAGTTTTCTATTTTTCACAATAATACACTTTGTTTTATACTTTAAAACAGGATTTTATTAGTTTCTACCAAGGTGCCCATATTACCAGCACATCTTCAAATTTTATCAACATGTAATTAAATTGAAAAACATTTTTCAGCTCATTAATTAGTAGGCTTGTTACAATAATAACAATATCCTATGTTAACCAAATGTTATATTAAGCTTCCTTTCAATTTTCTACTTAATTTGATTGTTATTGTAATTTTTATAGTAAAAAAACAAAATGGGTGCCCATAATACCACCTTTGCCTCTAGTAGTAGGCCTACTCTGGCCGATTTTGATTAAAAATCTTATTTTCACGCCCTAGGTGGGTGTATAACTTGAATATAAAATTTTCACCTCCGAGCTCTTTTATTTCTTGGGATATTCTTCCTTAATCTTTTATTATTATTTTTTACTTCCTCTTACCTATGTATATATGTAATATATATATAGAGAGAAAGTATTGAATTCATGTCAAAAATTTGATGTCGAGATTTTGATGGATCTTCACGTTTTGAGCTCCCCTGAATCCAAAAAGTGGTTTTCGTGACATGGTCTGCCTGTCTGTCTGTCTGTGTGTGTTCAATTTTAAGCATGAAGGAATTGAGCTATGAGGCTGAAATTTTATATATAAGTTAAACACCCCTCCCGTGAGCGTGAAAATAACCTTTTAATCAAAATCGGCCAAAAAGTACTAGTACTCTACTGATGTAGTTTTTCAGTTTTTTAAGATTTTCTCAAAATTTGCTCCGATTTTTTTTTAAATTCAAAAATCAATTATTTTTTAGATGCTCTCTAAAATGTATATTCTCATTTTGCGATTGAAATCTTCTGAAGACCACTTTACTCCTGTACTCCATAGAAAAGATAGAAGAAATGGTTGCCATGGTAACAAAATATAAATATTTTCCCATACTTATAAATTTTACTCCGCACTGTAGGGAACTAAATATATGTCGACACAAAAAATCTGGTGTCAAAAGCACAGAACACAACTTTCGATTACCGAAGGTAAGAGAAAGTTGTGTGCTGTGCGCCAGTCACACCAGATTTTTTTTAACACTCCCACTTTTTTCTCATTCACACTCACATACACAAACACATACACACAGTCTTTTCGGCAACTTAGGCCATTTAAGACTTTTACGATATCCGTTATAGAGATGGTAATATCCATTTTAGGGGTCCAGGCATTCTTATTTATGCCATTTGGTATCCAAATGACTTAAATAAAATCATCGGACTGCCTAGGGTCCGAACCCGCTACTTTTGCTATAGGAGGTTAGCCCGCTATCCCCTACACCAAGCCCCGAGGACCTTTTAATATTTCGTTCATTTATCTTCCACTCCACCCCCACCCAAAAAATATTCAATAAAAGGAATTTATGTGACATTTAATAAAAACAAAATAATTTTATTTCATTTAATAATACATAGATAGGGCGAGTGACAACAATGTCCCTATTCGGGGCCGGCGATACTCCCTCCTCTATCTAAATAATATTAAACCCCTTTGGCACTATCAATCGCAATTTGTATTCGATTCGAGATTGCAGTTAATTTATAGAGATATTTTGATCCAAAAACGCGTCATACGAATATTGAATCGAAAAGTGCTTGCTGGCGATGTTCCATTTTCAAAGAGCAAGGGAGGGGAGGGGTGTTAGCCGTCCCCGTCCGTACGTTTACACAACAGCAGATTGAATGAAAAAAAAAAGCTTTTAACCATTAAATAGTTATATTATTCAAAAAAACATATGACATCGCTATAAAAATATATTTTTGGCTCTCTCTCTCTCTCTCTCTCTCTCATTTAATGGCCAATTCTCATTAGGGAGCTCCGCTCACTGGGCCCCCTCAAATATAAAATGTTCGCCACCATTGTATCCTTTTTGAAATTATCAAAGAATAAATTCACTTGCATTGTTTCGTCATTAATATATCACTACCCAAGCAGCATTTTTTGTAAGAAAAACTAGCATAAAGTATTTTTACTTTCTCTATATGTGTTAATATATAGAACCAAAATTATTTCTTTTATTATGCCGTTCCAGACTGACGTTTCGGCCACTGGTCTAGGCCATCTTCAGAGCCTTAGGCGAGAATAAATGAAAATTAAAAATTTATAGTCTAACTTGAACTCTGAAGATGGCCTAGACCTTGAGCCGAAACGTCAGTACTAAGGGCGACAAGTGAAATTAAAGAATATATAGAGAAAGAGAGTTGAATTGCATTTTTAAAGAGAGAGAATTTGAGAGTCCCAATTTTTTAAAACTCATTTACACATACTTGTCAGTTATAAAAGTTTTAATTTCGTTTGAAATTTCCCTTTTCATTTTCCTGAATTTATAATTATTAAATTCCCTATAATATGTATTACAGAGAACTTATTGATTACTATAAGAAACGTTTTCATATATCCTATGGCTTAGTCGTTCTTAATATTTATTGAAATAATAGAAAAGATCTGCTCTTTATTCACTACCTGACTCCCCTTTTATTTAAATAAAAAAATGGGATATTCCACTCTTCCGTCATATTCTAACTATTAATATAATTTAAAAAAGTTGGCTTTGGGTGGGAGACCTCCCCCCACCTTCTTTTTCAATCTTTTCTCTCTCTCTGCAGTCGATTCCCCTCTCCTCACTAATTAACCAATCACGGGGCTCTATTCTTTGGCGCCATGGTACACCTGCTGTTAAGGCAATACAAGAGGCTTGACCAAATCAGTAGAGAGGGGACTCTTGACCTAGCAATGTCTCTGCGCTCGTTTATCTCAGGAAACCGAAGCGCTCTCATTTGGTCGGCAGCCATGACGCCAGCTAGCAGCCTGCGCCGCTCTCTCTCCTTTCTCAATCGTTTTGCTTAGGTATTTCGATTCAATATTACTTATTATTTATTTATTATACATTTTTAACATATAATCTTTATAAATAACATAAAAATTTAACAATTCCTCAATATTTTTGTTGAACCATATATGAGTGCATACCATCAGTTAATATTTTTTGCTCTCTTACTTACTGGCAATTTCACATGTGCATATTTTATTTTATCCATTTTTTTAAAGTCAGATTCTTTCATACACCATTTCAAACATGTATGCTTCGAGTTCTTTTCTCTCGTTAGTCCATTTTGTCTTTAATTAATCTCTCTCACTATCGCTACTATAATTCGGAATTACTAACTAAAGAAATTAATATTTTGTAAAATACTGAGATGTATAATTAATTCTAAATGAATATAGTACTTGAAAGTGAAAGGCATTTTCCTTATTCTAAGCTTATAGTCTCGATCATACTTGTTCATATATTATAATATAGGGCTATATGAATGTCTTATATTTAAATAATATTTGAAGGGTGGATCGTTTTAATTTCGAAATGAAATGAATGCACAATAATATACAGTGATTTCATTTTAGCCCTTTGAGTTTAACGTTTCGGTAGATATTCTTCTTATGCCCAATCGCACCGCACAATTTAAGTATGACTTAAAATTAAGTATCAACAACCTGGCAACGTTGTAAATTTTAGTGATATTCTGGTGATTTATTTTTAATTTAATAATTTTTTCTTTTTAATAATCATAAACTAAATTAAATACATATTGTTTATAAATATTAATTTCAGAAAAATGAGAAAATCAGAAACAAAATATTAATTTTCATGATTTTTGATTAATTAATAGCAATTTTATATATAGGCTACTATATATAAATATTAATAACGATCTGTCACTTTATAACAGTGTTTTTCAATCTGTGGGTCGGGACCCCTAGGGGGTGGCGAAGCCCTACACGGAGGGTAGGCAGCAAAAGGAAAAAGGCAAAGTTCTACACGATAATAAAAACATAATTTCATGGAGAAGGGAAATAGGTACCAAAATAGAGAAAATCATATAACTTACATAGTCTTTTGATTTACAAACTTTTTGTCGGTCTATGAACCAAGAGAATCGCCAGAATTTTTCAACCTGTAAATTCAAAAAGATTGAAAAACACAGCTCTACTAATATAAGACTGGAAAATTTCGTTTCAAAATTCCAACGGGAAGTTGGTCAGAGCGTGACAGACGGATGGACCGACAGGCCCTCCTCTAATATAATATAGATCATCCTCGAAAATATAGTTCATATTGTTCATGTTTTTTATAAGAAAAATCTAAATCGAATCCAAAAAATGTATTATTATTAGTTAATTAATATTATATTATCAATATTGTTTTGTAGCTTAAGTCATTGCTAAGCCCCCGAAATCGAGGGCTTAAATATTTGGGGGTTAAGTATGAAATTTAACACACTTTCATTGTCATCCGTTGCTAACCACGTTCGTTGCTAAGATAACACGTTCTCTGATTGAAAATAAAATCATGTTTCAAGACCCAAATGGCGTGAATAAAGATGCCAGGACCCCCAATATATATTTATTAATAAATAACAGTATCGTTTAAGTCTTATAATATTAAATCACAAATAAATCAGCAGAATATCACTAAAATTTACAACGTTGCCATGTTGCTGATACTTTATTTTAAGTTATACTTAAATTGTGCGGTGCGATTGGGCATTAATGTCTTTTAGATGTTAAGAAAGACTTAAAATTATCTTCGATTTCATATTATTCCTCATAAGATATTAAAATAATATTTAACATATTTTATGGCTACATTACTTTACTGGTCAAGCAAGTACCATCATGCGTTTCCTTTGTACTAAGTCTTCGAATAACTAATAATTCTTTGGTGCCTCGGTTAGACTAGAGATCTCGGGTCCAACTTCTGGGATAATTTGATCTATCAGTAGGCCTAACTTGTAAAAACTATATCGAATATTTTTTTGAATAATAATACGAATAGGTCTCCAAAACAAGTTAACTGAGAAAAGCAAAAAAGTACATCAACAAAGTACTAGTCTTTGACCGATTTTGCTCAAATGCTTAGTTGCTTGCCGAGGGGGTACTGAATAGGCCTATAGGTAGAAATTTAAATCTTATTTGGATAAAATTTTTTTTTTTTTAATTTTATATTTAAATTTCTGTTAACTAATCTACTCTAAGCTTAAGCCTATATTTTATTGCCAAGTATTAGTACTCTCTGTCAGTTGGTCAAACCAAACTTTTTCTTTATTTAAATCGAATTGCTAATATTTCGATTCCATATTCCTATTTTATTTAGGATATTTACAAAGAATTAAGTAGGCCTAACTAGTAAACCTCTAAAATTATAATCTTTATATCTTATTGATGCATTCAAAGAGGAAAAGAATTAATTTTGTTTGAAAATCTTTCATTTTCACCTGCAGGTCACAACTTGTTTAATTTCTAGGGTCTTTTCATTATATTTCCATTAAAGACTTATTCTAAAAACGCTCATCATTACCTTTAATAACAAATTTATTCATTTATTTATTATTACCTTATAATTAAAATAAAATGAAGATCGTTTAGGTAATTATTAGATAGTTTTATTTCCTTATCAACATTTCTTTTAATTTAGATAATATATTTTTATTAATTCACATCTTCATCTTAATAATTAAATAATTTTTTCCAATTTCAATCAAGCAATTGCTCTTATCTAAACAAATGCGATTCAAGTTACTTTTTATTTTTCTAAATTTACTCTAAGCTTAATAACTTTTTTGAGAAGGGAATATTTTTACTATTTTTTTTTTTAATCTTTCGGCACCTGAGACCATGTAGACCAGTGGCACAAAGATATACAGTAGCTCATAATAAATTTATATAATTTTTTTTTTTATATTCCTATTTATAAAACTAGCAAAAGCACAAGTGTAAAGTGGTCTTCAGAAGATTTCAATGGCAAAATGAGAATATACATTTTAAAGAGCATCTAAAAAATAATTGTTTTTTAAATTTAAATAAAATCCTTGGAGCGAATTTTGAGAAAACTGAAAAAACTGAAAAAGTACCAATACCTATAACTTTTTGAGTTATTAATTCTTAATTACGATTTCTCTCATAGGAAATATATAGAGAAATATTTATGTATTCTTTCCATTTGTGTTTCCTAATTCTCTTTCTTTTTTTCTTTCTAGTTTTACCTGCTGCGATTATCTGCTCGACTCAAGTTCAGACAAAGCATCGCCTTTAGTTGTGCAGAGAGGGCTTGACATTGCTACAGGGCCGTGTCTCTCCGGCCCAGAATTCCGACAATTTCTATATTTTGGTAAGTAACATTTATTTCACTAGATTGCTAGAACTCTAAGGGATAGATTTTTAAACAATTTTTCTTTTGCAGGTTTGGGTCTCTCCAGTGCAAGTGTGATCAGTGTTAAGTGTTAAGTGTTCAGTGTTTAACTTTCAACTAGTGCAATCAACGGGATCAGCTCTACGAGTGCAGGGAGCTTCGATGGATCAGCTCTACGAGTGGCAAGGAGCTTCGAGCGACCGTCAACCCCTCAGGAGGTGAATATTTTATTTTCAAAACATACACACATAAATCCAAAAATATATAAATGATCTTATTCTAATTTCATTTTTTTCTTTTTTGTTACAGATTCCTGAGGGTCAACAGAACAAAGGTATATTAAGCATGGTGCAAGCATTTTGAAGGGGCTAGATTAGATTAGCTTTTATTAGGATGTTGTTTTTTTTTCAGCTGACCCCAAATAGAATTAGCTCTTTTTTAAAATCAATCAATTTTTATTTTTAATAGATAATTAATTTGCAGAAATAATCGTTTTATTGAATAAATTAAAAATAAAATAATTTTCATTTTTAATTTATTTTAAAATTTTGATTTCTAATTTCTTTTTTTAAATTTTAATTTCAATTAAAAAAGTTTTCAAAAATTTGATATAAATTTTTATTTCTTTTGCTAAAAATTTAACTTAATTTTTTTTTTTTTTACATTTTATTAAAAATTAGATTAGACTTACTCCCCACCTGCGTCGGGAGAGAGGATGCCTCTCTCTCCTGCATCGCGGGACATCATCAACTTGGTACCTAGAACTTAGGGTGTGATTTATATACGAATTAAAATTTAAATGTATTTACTTTTTGATCAATAATTTGAAAATTCATTTTCACACCTTAATTGTAGTTTAATAGTTTAAATATAGAGGGGGAGGGATGCACCATGCCAACGAGAGGGATTTTATTTTTGAACTTGCAGCTACTTCTCATGAAGCTAATAGTGGAGAAATCAACGAGAATATTCTTCAATTTAGGGCTCTATTGGAGATTCGTCGTTGTTATTAGCTTCAGGTGCCTTCTCTGATCGTTAGCCAGTTCGTTTTGTTAGGGTCCCTTGATTGTATTTGTATTAGGGATCCAACAGAGAGGTAAAATGAATTATATTTTCGCTGATTTGTTTCATGGACGATTCATAAGGATGCGGTCAGATCTGATAGAAAGATTGAGGCCCAGGTTCTCGAAGTGTTTTTGTGTTTGCGAAAAGACGTCTTTGTATGACGCAAAGGGAGTTTGATATGTTTTTGTATCTTTGAGGTTAGGTATGAGGTGGCTATGGGTAAACGAGAGTCAGGGAGGGATGTCGTTTTTCCAGGGATAGCCTGGATGTAAATAACGCATGCCCTTATGGCCAGGGACAGGCCCGAGGGCCCCGCCGATCTGATGGTGGGGACCGGGTATATACAATTACAATTCGTTCGTATTTCTAATTAGGCTAGGTAGGAAAGCCCCCCTGGTCTCTCGTTTACTCGTAATCCAAAAAATCACGTTCATTCTGATATGATTTCTTCAAACCCGACTTTCGGTTTTTAGAATTATAAATTACTCATTTTTTTTTTTGAAATATAGCATATTCTTTTTAATGCAAATAATAAAAATAATTGTTCGCGAATACATTATTTTTGCTTGAATTATTTCCGAATTTTGTTTTTGTTTTATTTTAAAGAAAATAAGAAGTCTTCAAGATCAAGTAT
>JAKCPI010016083.1:0-22195 GCA_023213315.1 Euborellia annulipes
CTCCATAATTTCCTCTATAAGACTGCAAAATTTCGTTTCAAAATCTAACGGGGAAGTTGGTCAAATAGAGCGTGACAGACGCGGACACTCCGCTATTATTATTATCTTTATATATATAATTCAACTGTACGTGTGTATGTGACTGAACTCCTCCTAAACGACTGAACCAATTATAGATGGAAATTTTTTGTGTATGTTTGTGAGAGTCCCGGACAGGTTTTGTTTCATAAATAACAATAAGTTAATGAGTAATTAACCGTTAAAATAAGAAAAAAAAAAAATTAGGAGAAATAGTTGCCATGGTAACAAAATATAAATATTTACCCATGTTTACGATTTTTTTTTTATTTATTTACATTTTGAATTGTAAAATATCGGCGTAAATTTTTTTGTCTGTGTACCGGGAGAGTCCCGGAAAGGACATGATTCACAAAAAATCTTAAGTTCATGAATAATTAACCGTTAAAATAATCTCTATATATTATAAAAATGAAAAGGGAAGGCGAGCAAGGGGGGCACAGCCCCCTGGTTAGGCGGAAAGCCCCGCCGAAGGCGGGGCTTTGCGTCTAGTTATATATATATGTTCTGTGCTATCACACCAAATTTTTTTTCTTTTTAAAAATTTCTTCATTCAATTTTATCTTCACATATAGATGACATACATCACTGACAATTATTTTCAATTATATTTAGCCAACCACTCATCATGCTAGTGCCCCGAAGTGAAATTTTGTGTTGTTCAAAGAGAAAGATAAAATTTTTGAATAGAATATATGTTAGGAGAATTAAATTATAATAAGTAGAGGAAGTAACCTTATACGTAATATATTTGAATAAAAGCTAGAGTAAGCACTCTGACTGAATGTGTAGAAATTATTAAACAGAAAAGCGGAAGGATGTGTCTATTTGTTCTCTCTCTCTCTGTTAGCTGTAGCTTTCATATATTAGCTAGCTAGGTATATGCTTAAATATGCAAAACTTGACTTCCCTTTAATCTATAATTTAACAAGATAGTGAGTGTGTGACTAAAGTCAACTAATGATAAGAACAAGAGAGGATAAATAAGTTGATAGAGAGACCTGTACCTGTAAGTGTGCTCAAACTCGAGACATCCCTGGTGTGTGCTCAGTGGGCACCACATTTGAGAAAACAAATAAAAAATTCAAAATTTGGTGTGATGGTCGCACAGCACACAACTTTCTCTTACCCTTTGGCAAGAGAAAGTTGTGTACTGTTTTTTGTGTCGAGATATATTTAGTTGCTCTTAGCACTTTAGTTCCAAACTTGACTACGCGATCCATTCATAGATGGCGCTGAGTTACGAATGCTTTAACATCAGTAAAGTGTACTTCAAACGATTTCAACCCAAAATTTCACTGATATACTTTTTTAAAGAGCATCAAAAAAATAGTTCATTTATGAATTTTAAACAAAATAGTTGCAGCGAATTTTGAGAAAATCGCAAAAAACTGAAAAAGTACATCAGTAAAGTACTAGTTCTTTTTGGCGGATTTTGTTTAAAAGCTTATTTTCACCCCTTGGGAGGGTTTTTAACTTAAATATAAAATTTCAACCTCGTAGCTCTTTTAGTTGCTGAGATATTTTGTTTACACACACACACACAGACAGACCATGTCGCGAAAACCTTTTTTTTTGGATTCAGGGGACCTCAAAACGTGTATATCCATCAAAATCTTGACATTGAATTTTTGACATGAATCCAATACTTTCTCTATATATATTTCATATATGGACTCTGTTATGCATTAGTGTATCAAGCGCCACTTACCGAGTTTTGAGAAAATTAACATTTAAGTGAAAACATTATTATATATAATTTTTTTTGTCAATTGTGCAAGTAACCCCCCCCCCTCCCCCTTCCACTCTTCGCCTGAGAATCTATATATATAATTCGCTAATGTCCGTCTGTCTGTCACGCTCTATTTAGGCAACTTCTCGTTGGAATTAGGAAATGAAATTTTATATGCATAAAGAGAACCTTCTAGGGATTACAGGAAAATTATTTTCATCCCGAAATTCCTATAACTTTTTGAGTTATTAATTCTTAAAATTACGATTTTTCCCATAGGAAATGTATAGGGCGTTTTGATAACTTACCTACCCCAACATTAAAATAGCCTCTCTATGGGGAAATACATGGTGTGTGTCCTTCAGCTATTTTAATGCTGAAGGACACACACAGTGGCGTCATTTCAACTTTTTCTTGGGGGGGGCAAATTTTTTCTTGGGGGGGGGCAAACATTTTTTTTTTCTTAAAATTTACTTACAAATGGGTACTCAAATTAAGCCAAAACATATTTAATTTAATTAATTGTTTAATTTTGTACAGTTTGTATACTCGTAGATGTATTTTGGAGCATTTTATTTAGAATAATATAAAATTTTATAAAAATCAGAGCCCTTGGGGGGGGGGCAAATGCCCTCCCCTGCCCCCCTCCCCCCCCAAATGACGCCACTGGACACACACCATGTATTTCCCCATGAGTCATTTTGATAACTTACCTACCCCAACATTAAAATAGCCTCCCTATGGGGAAATACATGGTGTTTGTCCTTCAGCTATTTTAATGCTGAAGGACAAACACAATGTATTTCCCCATGGTTCGTTTTGATAACTTACCTACCCCAACATTAAAATAGCCTTCCTATGGGGAAATACATGGTGTGTGTCCTTCAGCATTAAAATAGCTGAAGGACACACACCATGTATTTCCCCATAGGAAGGCTATTTTAATGTTGGGGTAGGTAAGTTATCAAAACGACCCATAGGGAGGCTATTTTAATGTTGGGGTAGGTAAGTTATCAAAACGACCCATAGAGAAATATTTATGTATTCTTTTCATTTGTGTATTCCATGAATGTAAACAAATCCTCAAGCAGGCACTGAATTGGAATGGAATTATAATTTTTTTTCGCCCTCGGGGCTTGGTGTAGAGGTTAGCGTGTTAACCTCGTATACCAAAAGTCGCGGATTCGTACCCCAGGCAGTCCGATGATTTTATTTAAGCCATTTGGATGCCAAATGGCTTAAATAAGAAGGCCTGGGCCCCAATATAGACTAATTCATAAATAACGGTTATCGTCAAAGTCTTATATGGCCTAAGTTGCCGAAAAGATTGTGTGAATGTGAGTGTGAATGAGAAAAAAGTGTGTGTTTAAAAAAAAAAAAGTCGAAGGTCCGCCGCATGCGGGCCCGAGCCAGCAGGAGGGGGGGTCCAGGGGGCGAAGCGGCTAGTATTCAATATTTTAGAGAGAATGTTTCAATATTATTATTACAAACGGATAAATGAAGTCAAAGAGAAAATATCTTCTCTGTTCCTGCGCCCTATTTACGATGACGCGTGTTTTGTGCTCTTGTTTACTTCTTTATTTTTTGAATAAAATCAATTGCAGTATTTATAGAAATATAAATAAATTTGAAGGATTGTCTTTGAACCTCTCTCCAAATAGATGATATCCTTGAGGCGTATTTATTTCAAACAAGGACTTGGATGCATCTACTGGTAAATGTAATGACCGACCGACCGTCGAGTTTCTAGAATCCCTTTTAAATATAGCTAGAATTTCCATTGAATGAAAATAGTTGTTCACAGCCCGATAATTTAATGTCAATATTTACAGAGTGGGATGCCAATAAACTTACAAAATGACACGAAGACAGGCAGCCTGGATGGTTTGGATTAACGATGAGAATCCCATTTCTCTCTCTCTCAGCGAGTATATTTTAAAATTCTTTTTTTATTTTTTTATTTACAAGAATTTTTTTTTTTTTTTTTTTTTAAACATTCACACTTTTTTCTCATTCACACTCACACTCACACACACATTCACACTGTCTTTTCGGCAGCTCAGGCCATATAAGACATTTACGATAACCGTTATTTATGAATTTATATATATTAGGGTCCAGGCATTTTTATTTAAGCCATCTGGTATCCAGATGGCTTAAATAAAATCATCGGACTGCCTGGGGTCCGAAACCGCGACGTTTGGTATATGAGGTTAGCACGATTTACAAGAAATAAAACATCTCCTTTTAAAGATAAACGTTCTTGTAATTCTTGGTACACGTTTTGAGGTCCCAAAAGTAGACCCCCAAATCTCTCTGTCTGTGAACAAATTTAAATATCTCAAGAACGAAAACTGCTAGGAAGTTGAAATTTATTATAATTTTAATTTAGGAATCCACCTGGCACGTGCCACAAAGCTTGTGAACAAAGAGTACTAATACTTTACTGATGTAGGCCTACTTTTTCAGTTTTTTTCGATTTTCTCAAAAATTCGGTCTAACGATTTTGATTAAAATTCATAAATCAATTATTTTTTAAGATGCTCTTTAAAAAATATATATATCATTTTGTTCTCAAAATTGTTTGAAGCACACTTTACTCTAGTACTTCATAGGAAAGATAGGTGAAATGGTTGCCATGGTAACAAAATATAAATATTTTCCCATGATTATAAATTTTACTTTCTCTTACCTATGTATATATGTAATATATATATAGAGAGAAAGTATTGGTTTCATGTCAAAAATTCGATGTCGAGATTTTGATGGATCTTCACGTTTTGAGGTCCCCTGAATCCAAAAAAGTGGTTTTCGCGACATGGTCTGTCTGTCTGTGTGTGTGTGTGGGTGGGTGGGTGTGTGTGTGTTCAATTTTAAGCATGAAGGAATTGAGCTGGGAGGTTGAAATTTTATATTTAAGTTAAACATCCCCCGGGACCGGAAAAAATAAGCTTTTAATCAAAATCGGCCAAAGAGTACTAGTACTTTACTGATGTACTTTTTCAGTTTTTTTCGATTTTCTCAAAATTTGCTCCAACGATTTTTTTTAAAATTCAAAAATCAATTATTTTTTAGATGCCTTTTAAAATGTATATTCTCATTTTCCAATTGAAATCTTCTGAAGACCACTTTACTCTTGTGCTTCATAGGGAAGATAGGAGAAATGGTTGCCATGGTAACAAAATATAAATATTTTCCCATACTTATAAATTTTACATCTGAATTCATATGTTCCGTACTGTCGGGAACTAAATACATGTCGACACAAAAAATCTGGTGTGACAAGCACAGAACACAACTTTCGATTACCGAAGGTAAGAGAAAGTTGTGTGCTGTGCGCCAGTCACACCAGATTTTTTGAATTCTAATACACAGCCGGAAACTAAATATATGTCGACATAAAAAGTCTGGGCCCTCGGGCTTGGCGTAGTTGGTAGCGCGCCTATACCAAGGGTTGAGGGTTCGGATCCCAGGCAGTCCGATGATTTTATTTAAATAAGAACGCCTGGACACCCAATATGATATGTATATTAATTAATAACGGATATCGTCAAAGTCTTATATCGCCTAAGTTGCCGAAAAGATTGTGTGAATGGGAAAAAAAGTGAGTGTTAAAGAAAAAAAAATCTGGTGTGACTAGTACAGAGCAAGAAATGTGTGTGTTGTGCGAACAGTCACCACAGATTTTTATTATCTGTTTCAAAAATAAGAAAATGTTTATTTCTAATGAACTCTAACAAGAGTGTCCTTATTTTTGTAACAGATAATACTAATAAGGTTTAATGAATGATTTGTTACTGAAATCGTAGCTTTAATATAGCGTCTGCTAATATATATACTCGCATTATTATTAGTGACTGAGTGGGTGAGTAGGAAGAACCCTCCCCTCCCCCCCCCCCCCCGGGTATGAAATTATGATTTTGTCCCAATCGATCGATCTGAGCAGAGGCGGCGGGGATGGAGAATACCTAGAAGGAAGTTGGTTACAAATGCAGTGACGTCAAAGTCTTTTACGCCAACAAGCATTTATTTAACAAATCAAATATGGAATTTAGTATTACGGTAGATCCTTAAATAGACAGGCAAAAAAAAAAAAAAAAAAATCATTGTGTGGTTTTATGAAACCACGATGCAAGTGAAACTTTTTTTTTCGGTACGTAGGCGTTTAACTGAAAATTTTCAGAAAATTATTCAATTAAGGAAATTAAAATCGCGTTTTTAATCTTAACTTAATAATTGGATAGTAATGGGAAATTAATAGACGCATGTTAAAAACTGAGAACAATATTTATTTAGCAATTGAAGATTTGAATCATTTTAAATTATTTTAAAAATTATATTTTATCAATTTAAAAATTGAATATTATAACACTCTGGGCTCCCTTCAAACACGAAACAATTATTTTTATTTTCTCTTACTCTTATATGAAATATATAGAGAGAGAAAGTATAGCGATCATGTCAAAAATTCGATGTCGAGATTTTGATGGATATACATGTTTTGAGGTCCCCTGAATCCAAAAAAGTGGGTCCCGCAAATTGGTCTGTGTGTGTGTATGTGTGTGTGTGTGTCTGTGTGTGTGTGTGGACAGATTTTTAGCATGAAGGAGTTGAGCTACCGGATTGAAATTTTATATTTAACTTAGGTACCTTTGAAGAATCTCAAAATAAGCTTTTGAACAAAGTACTAGTACTTTACTGATGTACTTTTTCAGTTTTTTTTTTCGATTTTCTCAAAATTCGCTCCAACGGATTTTTATTAAAACTCATAAATCAATTATTTTTTAGATGCTCTTTAAAATGTATATTTTCATTTTGCCCTTGAAACCTTTTTAACATGTAAAACTATATATTGAAACTTGCAATGGACTTAGGAAATAGAAGGAACAAAATACACAAAATTTTTATTTTACTAAATTAAAGCCCATTTCAGCAAAGATGGTCCTCGGTATTCTTTGAAAGAATCTTTAAAAAAAAATTGCATGTTTCTAAAATAATTCGTTAATTTTTTTTTGTTTTTTTTTTTTTTTTTAAACATTCACACTTTTTTCTCATTCACACTCACATTCACACAGTCTTTTCGGCAACTTAGGCCATTTAAGACTTTGACGATAACCGTTATTTATGAATTTTTCTATATTAGGGTCCAGCCAAATTCGTTAATTAATTTCATCTATTTAATAATGCGCGGTGTTATCAATAAATAATAATAATAAATAAATTGTTTTACTCTATTTATATGTAATATATGTACTAGTAGCCCTAGTTTGTGAAAAAACCTTTATAAAACCTTTATATCCCTAATTTTTAGTTTTCCACTATGTTCAATTTCACCCCAGTTAGAGAAAGAGGGAAGTGGTGAGTATTAATAGTTTGTAATGCCGGTCTTAAGGCAATTCATTCCTATTGGCTAATTACGTTCATAAATTCAAATGGACTTTGGGGCTAGGGCGAACGCCCTCTCTCAGGGGCAATCATTAATATATCTTGCTATATAAAAAAATCTGGTGTGACTGGCGCACAGCACACAACTTTCTTTTACCTTCGGTAATCGAAAGTTGTGTTCTGTGCTTGTCACACCAGATTTTTTGTGTCGACATGTATTTAGTTTCCGACATTCGATTTTCAAGATGTAAAATTTATAAGTATGGCAAAATGTTTATATTTTGTTACCATGGCAACCATTTCTCCTATCTTTTCTATGGAGTATAAGAGTAAAGTGGTCTTCAGAAGATTTCAATGACAAAATGAGAATATACATTTTATAGAAAATCTAAAAAATAATTGATTTTTGAATTTAAAAAAAAATCGTTGGAGCAAATTTTGAGAAAATCAAAAAAAACTGAAAAAGTGCATCAGTAAAGTACTAGTACTCTTTGGTCGATTTTGGTCAAAAGCTTCCTGTCACGTCCCATGGGGGTGCCTAACTTAAATATAAAATTTCAACCTCCTAGCTCTTTTCGTTCTTGAGATATTTTGTTCACAGACACACACACACACAGACAGACAGACCATGTCGCGAAAACCACTTTTTTGGATTCAGGGGACCTCAAAACGTGAAGATCCATCAAAATCTCGACATCGAATTTTTGACATGAATCCAATACTTTCTCTCTCTATATATATTACATATATACATAGGTAAGAGAAAGTAAAAATGAAATTACGCACCTATATTTGGAGGAAGAATACGAGAGTCTATCCGATTTACTAAAGCATAGGGGGAATCAACAATTTATCGTCTCACGGAAATACGGATGACATCTAGTGAGTGACTTCCGGTTACAGTGATGCATTATAAATTGTATGAACATCCATCCCCACCAGGGAGAAGAAAAATTTTAATTTTGTTGAATATACATTAATTATTACACTGGCTTTGAGTATTAACGATAGTTGCGTGGGATGGAGTCAGCCAAGGAAAATAAAAAACAAATTTATTCTGTCGACGTTTCGAGCGCCCGTCGCGCTCTTCCTCGGGACCTGCACCGGCCACAAAACATTTAATAGAGATTTTTTTCTTTTATAATATATTCACAGAAATATATAACACTAGCCGCGAAGCTCGCCTTTGCCCCCCCCCTGAATCCCCGCCAGCTGCAGCTGCCTCAGACCCGCCTGTGGCGGACTCTCGCTTTTTCTTAATTATGAAAAGAAAATTATTTACACTTTTTTTTCTCATTCACACTTACACTCACACACACATTCACAGTCTTTTCGGCAACTCAGGCCATATAAGACTTTTACGATATCTGTTATTGATTAATATACATATTTGGGGTCCAGGCATTTCTATTTAAGCCATTTGGTATCCAAATGGCTTGAATAAAATCATCGGATTGCCTGGGGTCCGAACCCGCGACTTTTGGTATACGAGGTTAGCACGCTAACCTCTACACCAAGCCCCGAGGGCAAAAAGAAAATTATAATTCCATTCCAATTCAGTGCCTGCTTGAGGATTTGTTTACATCCATGGAATACACAAATGAAAAGAATACATAAATATTTCTCTATACATTTCCTATGGGAAAAATCGTAATTTTAAGAATTAATAACTCAAAAAGTTGCCCTCGGGGCATGGCGTAGAGGCTAGCGTGCTAACCTCATATACCAAACGTCGCGGGTTCGGACCCCAGGCAGTTCGATGATTTTATTAAGCCATTTGGATACCAAATGGCTTAAATAAGAATGCCTGGACCCCATATATGTATATTTATCAATAACGGATATCGTCTAAAGTCTTAAATGGCCCGAGTTGCCGAAAAGACTGTGTGAATGTGTGTGTGATTGTGAGTGTGAATGAGAAAAAAGTGCGAGTGTTTAAAAAAAAAAAAAAAAAAAAAAGTTATAGGAATTTCGGGACCGTAGTATTTTTCCTGGACTCTCCATAACGTCCTCATTCCAACGGGAAGTTCGTCAAACAGAGAGTGACAGACGGTCAGATGTACAGACAGACGGACATTAGCGAATTATATATAGGCACAGCACACAACTTTCGATTACCAAAGGTACCTGTGACAGATTTTTTGTGGCGACATATATTTAATTTCCGCCAATATAATAGAATTTAAGATGTCAAATTTATAAACATGGGAAAATATTGAAATTCTGTTATCTGTAAATAATTAAATCTGTATATTAATAATGTTATATATTTCTGTGAAAAAAAAATTATTATAAAAGAAAAAAAAATCTCTGATAAATGTTTTGTGGCCGGCGCAGGTCCCGAGGAAGAGCGCGACGGGCGCTCGAAACGCCGATAGAATAAATTTGTTTTTTTATTTTCCTTGGCTGACTCCATCCCACACAACTATTGAGAATATACACTTTAAAGAGAAAATAATTGATTTTTGAATTTTAATCAAAATCGTTGAAGCGAATTTTGAGAAAATAGAAAAAGTGCATCAGTAAAGTACTAATACTCTTTGGACGATTTTGATTAAAAGCTTCGTGTTAAATCTCAGGGGAGTGCCTAACTTAAATATAAAATTTCAACCTCCTAGCTCCTTTCGTTATTTTTTTTTTTTTTTTTTTTTTTTTTTTTTTTTTTTTTTTTTTTTAAAACATTCACACTTTTTTCTCATTCACACTCACACTCACACACACATTCACACAGTCTTTTCGGCAACTCAGGCCATTTAAGACTTTAAACGATATCCGTTATTGATTATTATATATATATGGGGTCCAGGCATTCTTATTTAAGCCATTTGGTATCCAATTGGCTTAAATAAAATCATCGGACTGCCTGGGGTCCGAACCCGCGACGTTTGGTATATGAGGTTAGCACGCTAACCTCTACGCCATGCCCCGAGGGCTTTCGTTATTTTGTTCACAGACATTTCTCGCTTGGGACATGACTCGACCTCTAGTACAGTCCCAGTAGCCAATGCTTTACCTCTGAGTCATAAGCCATGGACAAATAACTTTTGAATTGCGTTAGATATGATTTATATACAGTACAATCGTCTGTTAATAGCAAAACTTTCTCTATTTAAATAGTTTGTTGTTGTTTATTGTTATAGCTAGAGAGAGAATACAACACATCCCTAAATTTACATCAAAATTCAGTTATATATAATTTTAATTTATCTTATCAAAACTTTTGATCTGTATATTGTTTTAACTTTAAATTTAATAATATATTTGCAAAAAAAAAAAAAAAAAATGGGGAATGATTTCCCCGAGCCTTTCTCGTATATTCTTTTGGAATTAAGTCTGGGTGTGTGTGTTCAATTTTAAGCATGAAGGGATTGAGCTAGAAGGTTGAAATTTTATATTTAAGTTAGACACCTCCCCGGAGCGTGAAAATAAGCTTTTAATCAAAATCGCCCAAAAAGTACTAGTACTTTACTTTATAAATTTTACATCTGAATTCAAATGTTTCGTACTGTCGGGAACTAAATATATGTCGACACGAAAAATCTGGTGTGACATCTGGTTAAACATTCACAGTCTTTTCGGCAACTCAGGCCATAGACGATATCCGTTTTAAGTAATATATATATTGGGGGTCCAGGCATTCTTATATAAGCCATCTGGTATCCAAATGGCTTAAATAAAATCATCGGACTGCCTTGGTCCGAACCCGCGACTTTTGGTATACGAGGTTAGCACGCTAACCTCTACGCCAAGCCCCGAGGGCGAAAAGAAAATTATAATTCCATTCCAATTCAGTGCCTGCTTGAGGATTTGTTTACATTCATGGAATACACAAGTGAAAAGAATACATAAATATTTCTCTATATTTCGCGTTTGGTATATGAGGTAGGCACGCTACCGGATGTAAAATTTATAAGTATGGGAAAGCCCTCGGGGCTTGGTGTAGAGGTTAGGATACCAAATGGCTTAAATAAGAATGCCTGGACCCTAATATAGAAAAATTCATAAATAACGGTTATCGTCAAAGTCTTATATGACCTAAGTTGCCGAAAAGACTGTGTGAATGTGAGTGTGAATGAGAAAAATGTCTGAATGTTAAAAAAAAAAAGTATGGGCAAATATTTATATGTTGTTACCATGACAACCATTTCTCCTATCTTTTCTATGGAGTTCAAGAGTAAAGTGGTCTTCAGAAGATTTCAATGGCAAAATGAGAATATGCATTTTAAAGAGCATCTAAAAAAATATTTGATTTATGAATTTTAAAAATCGTTCGAGCGAATTTTGAGAAAATCGAAAAAAACTGAAAAAATACATCAGTAAAGTACTAGTACTTTTTGGCTGATTTTGACAAAAAGCTTATTTTCACGCCTCAGGTGGGTGCCTAACTTAAATATAAAATTTCAACTTCCTAGCTCAATTCCTTCATGCTTTAAATTGAACCCAGACACAGGGGTGGATTAAAGGGGGGCGAGGGGGGCGATCGCCCCCCCCCCCCGAGAAGAAATTCACAATTTTTTTTTTTTTTTTTTTTTTTTTTTTTTTTAAACATTCACACTTTTTTCTCATTCACACTCACACTCACACACACATTCACACTGTCTTTTCGGCAGCTCAGGCCATATAAGACATTTACGATATCCGTTATTTATGAATTTATATATATTAGGGTCCAGGCATTTTTATTTAAGCCATCTGGTATCCAGATGGCTTAAATAAAATCATCGGACTGCCTGGGGTCCGAACCCGCGACGTTTGGTATATGAGGTTAGCACGCTAACCTCTACGCCATGCCCCGAGGGCAATTCACAATGTTATAAAAACTAGTAATCTAAAGAAATTAATATTTCCAGGCTTTAATTTCAATTGAATTTGTTACCAATCAATTTAAATAAATAGGAAAGGGGTCTAAATGGCCATAGATGCCCACAAAGTCCTTAAATAAAAAAAACCGCCCCCCCCGACAAAATTGCATTAATCCGCCACTGCCCAGACAGACACACACACACAGACAGACCATGTCGCGGAAACCACTTTTTTGTTTCAGGGGACCTCAAAACGGGTATATCCATCAAAATCTCGACATCGAATTTTTCACATGAATCCAATACTTTCTCTCTCTATATATTAACATATATATACAGGTAAGAGAAAGTAAAAATAATTATATATACTTCCCTGACAGAGAGGTCTCGGGTTCGCATCCGCGGCTAAAATTAATTTCAATTGTATTGGTTACTAATCAATTTATGGAGTCTAAATGACCTCAGATGCCAAAAAAAGAGTTTAAAAAATCTGTTGCGGGGCCCCTAAAAAGCGGCGATCGCCTATGGGTAATCCGGCTCTGATTACACTGTTATAGGTAGATTTTTTTTTCAAATTCTACTTTAATTAAATCACAAGTTAAAAGTCATTCAACTCTCCATTCTATCGACAAATGATTAAATCCGCTAGATTTGTTCATTTTATTGTTTTTATTAAAAAAAAGAGAGAGAGATAGAGAGAGAATGAAGCGGAGATGAGACCGTAGCTTATTATTATAAAATCAATCACCAGTACACCATGTTTTTTTTTTCTCTCGTTTCATAAATGAGTGCTAAACCATGTAATTTCTAATTAATTTCTGAATGGATATGAATGAAAAAGTTTTTTTTTTTTTTTGCCTAATACCCTCATGTTTTTATTTTGCCTTTATACACACGATAACTCAAAAAACTAATTAGTCCATTCTGCTGAAATTTGGCACGCATAAATAAATGGCCATTTTTTGGTAGTAGTGGGGCTTGGGGTTGCTACCCGTTATTTATAATAAATTATTGTACAGTGAGTGGACAATATTAAGTCACCCCCGTGCGTTTTCTACTTGCGATTAATCCATTAATTTTTAAAAGAATATTATATATTTTTTAATGGAAACTTTGATGGTTCAAACCTAGAAAATTTCCAATAAAGATTTTCATTTTCTTTTATAAAAATACCGGGTTGACCGAGCCGGAACTCGGTCTTTTTTTTATAAAATTGTAAAATACTATAAAAAAAAAAGTACATCAGTAAAGTACGATTACTCGAGGGGCGCGAATTTAATTTGCATAGAAGAAATAGGAAAATATTTAAAATTTGAAAGAAATTATAACGAGACAACTTGCTCCTTAAAAACGCCAAAATAAGAAATAACAGCCCAGAGAGCTTTGAGGAATAGCGACATTACTGAGTGGATACTTAGAGGAGACAGTGCCTCATAAGAAAACTTTAATCATGAGATATAAGAGAGTTGTCCAGGAAATGCGTCAGCCTGAAGAGAATTAAAAATTATTATTTTCAAAAAAATTAATTAATAATTAGTATTTTAATAATATAATTTAAATAATAGGTATTTTTCTGCTAATTGACGTTTTTGACATTATTAAATTAAATATATTTTAAGTAATTATTGATATAAAAAATTAAATTTACAAAATTGCGCATTAAATAAAATTTAATATTCGTGGAGAGTTAAATGTGTGAGTCCAGGATAAAGAGAGGGAGGGTTTGACCAGGAAGCAAGCCTACTCTCTAAAAACGAATTAGTAAAAAACTACTAATTCATAGTGAATAGTCACTTTTTACTTTCTCTTACCTATGTATATATGTAATATATATATAGAGAGAAAGTATTGGATTCATGTCAAAAATTCGATGTCGAGATTTTGATGGATCTTCACGTTTTGAGGTCCCCTGAATCCAAAAAAGTGGTTTTCGCGACATGGTCTGTCTGTGGGTGGGTGGGTGGGTGTGTGGGTGGGTGGGTGGGTGTGTGTGTGTGTGTCTGTGTTCACTTTTAAGCATGAAGGAATTGAGCTATGAGGCTGAAATTTTATATATAAGTTAAACACCCCCGGGACCGGAAAAATAAGCTTTTAATCAAAATCGGCCAAAGAGTACTAGTACTTTACTGATGTACTTTTTCAGTTTTTTTCGATTTTCTCAAAATTCGCTCTAACGATTTTGATTAAAATTCAAAAATCAATTATTTTTTAGATGCTCTTTCAAATGTATATTCTCGTTTTGCCCTCAAAATTGTTTGAAGACCACTTTACTCTTGCACTCCATAGAAAAGATAGGAGAAATGGTTGCCATGGTAACAAAATATAAATATTTTCCCATACTTATAAATTTTACATCTGAATTCAAATATTCCCTACTGCCGGGAACTAAATACATGTCGACACAAAAAATCTGGTGTGACAAGCACAGTACACAACTTTCGATTACCGAAGGTAAGAGAAAGTTGTGTGCTGTGCGACAGTCACACCAGATTTTTTAAAATGTGCAAAGTAGACCACCCGTAAATAGTGGATATCCACTTTTTCAATTAGTAAAAATTATTAATATGAAAAATTCACTAATTGAAAAAGTGAATTTTTAAAAAAATAATGACCAAAAAAAAAAATCTGGTGTGACTGGCGCACAGCACACAACTTTCTCTTACCTTCGGTAATCGAAAGTTGTGCACTGTGCTTGTCACACCAGATTTTTGTGTTGAGATATATTTAGTTACCGACAGTACGGAACATATGAATTCAGATGTAAAATTTATAAGTATGGGAAAATATTTATATTTTGTTACCATGGCAACCATTTCTCCTATCTTCCCTATGAAATACAAGAGTAAAGTGGTCTTCAGAAGATTTCAATCGCAAAATGAGAATATACATTTTAAAGAGCATCTAAAAAATGATTGATTTTTGAATTTAAAAAAAAATCGTTGGAGCAAATTTTGAGAAAATCGAAAAAAACTGAAAAAGTACATCAGTAAAGTACTAGTACTCTTTGGCCGATTTTGATTAAAAGCTTATTTTTCCGGTCCAGGAGGATGTTTAACTTAAATATAAAATTTCAGCCTCATAGCTCAATTCCTTCATGCTTAAAATTGAACACAGACACACCCACACACACACCCACACACACACCCACACACCCACACACACACAGACAGACCATGTCGCGAAAACCACTTTTTTGGATTCAGGGGACCTCAAAACGTGAAGATCCATCAAAATCTCGACATCGAATTTTTGACATGAATCCAATACTTTCTCTCTATATATATATTACATATATACATAGGTAAGAGAAAGTAAAAATTGAATAATTAAATCTCACAATTATTATTTTATAATTCGTCATATATATTAAATTTCAACTTTCTTATTTTTTGTTATTTATATGGATAGAGAAGATCAAAAACGCGATTTTAGTACCCTTTAGGCTGGTCGTCCACTGGACGCGACAACGCGCTACCGCTACAAGCGCTACAACATGCTACAGATCCCAATGTGTGTGAATCAATTGAAGCTCGTCCACTAGAAGCGCGCGACATCACGCGACAACGCGCTTCGAGCGACAAGGCGCTACAGATCCCAAAAAAATGGGATCTGTAGCGCCTTGTAGCGTCTAACCCTTTGTTTTTCTAACCTAAAATACTCTCACCGGCAAAAAAAAACCGCAACACTGTTTTTTCTTAATAAAATTGATGCAATTGAATAAAACAAAGACCAAAATGTCGATATTTAATTTGTGGGACAAAATAAGATTAAATAGACATCAAAGAGCCGTAGTTACTTCATCAATCACTGTTTGTTCGGTGAGTGTGTGTTTAAATGAGTTTTCATACATTTTTTAAATTTTTTACTAACTGTTTCAAGAATCGACTGCTTTGCAAATATCAGTTTCGATTTTTCATCACCGTCAGGACCTTTAAAGATAAACATTGAGTATGTGTAATTTATTTTATATTCAACACTTACTTAATTCTTTTATGGTCGACATTACAATTTTTGTGATATACTGTATATATATATTAAATTGATAAAATTATACATTTTTGTTTTTTTCACATTGAGTGATTTGGTGAAGTAACTGCGGCTCTTCGAGGTCTATTTAAAATAACCTCATCCCAGAATATAAAGAATTTTAAAATAAGATTATTTGAAAATTTAGCGAAAATAAATATAAATTAGGACATTTTTATCTTGGTTTTATATTTCAATTTAATTATTTATTAAAATTATATGGATTTGTTTTATTTATTGGTTAGAAATGTATATGAAATTTTATGTCAAATGTAGCGCGAAGTAGCGTGCAGTGGACGACCCTTGTCGCGTGTTGTCGCGTCTCTTGTTGTCGCCCTTGTAGCGGTAGCGTCCAGTGGACGACCAGGCTAATTAGGGATGAAACGATACCACTGAGGTATCGATACTTTTACTCGGTACCGGTATCGGTCGCAAAGTATCGAGTACCTACTCGGTATCGATTGAAAAGTATCGATACTTACTCGTATCGGTCAATTTTTTCGTACAATTAAAGATAAGCAAAAACAGCAGTAAGTGCTGATATAATCAAGATTCGCAGGAACTTTACAGCCAGGAGATTAAATAAAAATTTTTTTATTTAATTTCTATTTGCCGACGTTTCGGCCGCCAATCACGACCTTCGAGTAGAAAAGTAAAAAGAAATTGTATATTTAATTGCAATGAATATTAAAATACCTAAGATCGTGTATAATTGACAATATTTGTCCTGATGAAGGTCGTGAATGGCGACCGAAACGTCGGCAAATAGAAATTAAATAAAAAATTTTTATTTAATCTCCTGACTGGAAAGTCTCTGCGAATCTTGATTAATTCTCCACAGCCATACAAAATCAAGTTCTTCAGAAAAAAAAAAAAAAAAAACGATGACTAAGAAAAAAATCTGGTGTGACTGGCGCACAGCACACAACTTTCTCTTACCTTCGGTAATCGAAAGTTGTGTACTGTGCTTGTCACACCAGATTTTTTGTGTCGACATATATTTAGTTCCCGACAGTAGGGAATATTTGAATTCAGATGTAAAATTTATAAGTATGGGAAAATATTTATATTTTGTAACCATGACAACCATTTCTCCTATCTTTCCTATGAAGCACAAGAGTAAAGTGTGCTTCAAACAATTTTGAGGGCAAAACGAGAATATACATTTGAAAGAGCATCTAAAAAATAATTGATTTTTGAATTTTAATCAAAATCGTTAGAGCGAATTTTGAGAAAATTGAAAAAAACTGAAAAAGTACATCAGTAAAGTACTAGTACTTTTTGACCGGTTTTGATTAAAAGCTTATTTTTCCGGTCCCGGGGGGTGTTTAACTTAAATATAAAATTTCAACCTCATAGCTCAATTCCTTCATGCTTAAAATTGAACACAGACACACACACACACACAGACACACAGACAGACAGACCATGTCGCGAAAACCACTTTTTTGGATTCAGGGGACCTCAAAACGTGAAGATCCATCAAAATCTCGACATCGAATTTTTGACATGAATCCAATACTTTCTCTCTATATATATATTACATATATACATAGGTAAGAGAAAGTAAAAATTGACTTTTAGAGGTACTACCCAAAAATAATCATTTTTCAAGATGTTTCCCTGTTAAAAACTCCTATAAAATTAAAATACAGCAGTACAAACCATTCCACTTATTTCTATTGTAAATAAGAACAAATATACGTAAATGTTCTTCCGACCTAATTAATCATCGCGTAAGAGGACCGAGTATCGATACGAGTATTTTTGACCGATACTTACTTGGTACTCGAATCCTAAGTATCGATTCCAAAAGTACTTGGTATCGAAAGAAAAGTATCGAGTAAGTACTTGTATTTACTCGTATCGTTTCATCCCTACCCTTAATTGAATTGAATAATTTTCTGAAAATTTTCAGTTAAACGCCTACGATCCGAAAAAACAAGTTTCCCTTGCATCGTGGTTTCATAAAACCACACAATGTTATTATTTTTTTTCTCAACTTTAATCACCAATGTATCTTAATTGCAAAAAAAAGGTAGTTAACCCTAATTGTTTTGTCACAAGGGAGGAAACAAGCACCCTTTTTTGTCGATATCGTAAATCAAAGTGCAATCACATTTAAACGAATAGTCTTTACAAATATACATGGTTTTTGTGTTTATTTCTTTTCTAATAAAGAAGAGTAAATAAATAGGAGAGTGAATAAGAAGAAACCATTTGGGGTGTGTGTGTGTGTGTGTGTGTGTGTGTGTGTGTGTGTGGGTGGGAGCTTTAAAAAAAAAACAGAGTGTTATTTATTGCGTACCTTTTAACATGACTTGAACATCTTTAAATAAAAATATGCATCAGTTGATTTGTTACACATTCTAAATTATTATTTGATTTATTTAGAATAAATTTTACTTTCTCATATTTATAATTGAAAGGCTTAGGCGGGGATGATAGTCATAAGCCACAAAACATTAGTTTTAAGACACTTAAAGTTTGACTCAAATCTGTAAATCAGCCACTTAAGAGGGTTCAGGAGCGACGTCCAAACATACTTAAAAAAAAAAACTAGACTATTTATTATAAGGAATTTTTCAATGCGATTTTTTTTTTAAATGAATTAAATTCATAAGAGATTATTGGGACAGAGAGTTATAATTTTTTTAATGACTTATTAAAAATTCTCTTAATTAATTTGTTTGTTATCAAGCAAATACAAAAAAACAATCTGTCCCAATAATCTTTAATTTTTTTAAATTTAAAAATGAATTTATTGTTATTATTAATCACATATTAATTAAGAAATTTTTAAAATAAGCTTAGATGATTTATTTAAAAATCAACTGTCAAATTAGTTCAGCATTCTTGCAATAGATGGCAGGCTAGTCTAACAGACGATATAGTATTAGCCTATATTTATATATTTTTATGCTTTTATAAAAGATATACATAATATATAATAACATTTATAAAGTATTTATTGTTAAAAGATCAATGAATATCAACCAAATGCAATAAATATTATTAGCTACCATTCTGACATCTCTTGGCAAATTTTTGAATTACTTGATTTTTGGGCATACTTTTTTATGACACACAACGCCATCTTATCGGGGAAAACATGCGTAACCACTTCGCTCCCGAGCACCCTTTATTTAGAATAATTAGAGACCGAATTTTAAGCAAAATGCTTATTGCTCAATTTTATAAGCAACCATTAGAGATTTAATTTCTACACGAATTACGAAAAATTAAGTGTATTGAGATTGCATTTTTATGCTTTTTTTTTTTTTTTTTTTTTGAATTTTCATGAACTTATTTTACGAATATTTATAAAATTTTTAAAAATAATTCAAAACATTATTCAGCAAAAACGTTCATGTAAAGCAAATCCTTCGGCAATTGCGCAAATCCCGCCTTTCCAACTCTGGCTCGGGCTCCTACTCGGGGCGGACTGCGGTGGACCCTCGCAGGGGGGAATCTGGTGGGACTGGCCGCACTCTATCGGTAATTTTAAGTTGCATTCTAAACTTGTTTAGCAGAATATATACAAATGCACACCTGTTTATCTTATAAAGCATATAGTAGAGAATGGAACATTAATTCGCCCTAGTTTAAGTTTTAAAAGCATTTATAATGAAGAGGAAAACAAAAATGAGGCTTATGACTTTCTTCACCGGAAAAATGGCAATTTTTCGCCTTAAAAAATGAGGTTTTTTGGAATTGGAATAATTTCTGATATCGCTTGTATATGTATGATTATAGCCCTGAGGATGGTTCAAACACAGAACCGAAACGTCAGCTGTGTATCGAATAAAGAAATAACCTTAGCTGCATCTCTCTCATTTTTACCCTCTTATTAATATAACATCTCGGCTATAAATTGTTTATATAATTAGTAATTTCAAAGATTTAAATAAATAACTGACTGCCTTGGATCCGAACCCGCACCTCTTGGCGTAAAGGCTATCAATATTGACATCGTCAACATCTCTAGCTACAGAGGGGGGGGGGGGGGCGGTTCTCTTTAAAAAAATATAAAGAAGAAATAAGAAGAGGAACAAACAGATATTTTATATCCCTTCGAAATGAACAAGCTACAAAGGGGGATAAAAGTTTCGCTATCTCTTCAATAGATTAATTTATTCACTTTTTAATTCATTTGAAAATCTCTCTCTCTGGCTAGAATTCTTTTTTTTTCTGTAAAGCAATCTCTTGGGAAAGAAGAGAGCGAAAAAGTCGAATTCTATGTATGAACGGAATCCACTTTAGCTATGAATGGCTGACCAGCCAGCTTCGTATTCTAAAATCCAAGATTCTCTCCTTTTCTGCCTCCTTTAAAATAAAAATAGAGGAAATGAATGACTGATCAATAACAACATTCCGGGCTTGGAGTAGTTGGTAGCGTGTCTACCTTCTATACCGAACGTCGCGGGTTCGGACCCCAGGCAGTCCGATGATTTGGTATCCAAATGGCTTAGATAAGAATGCCTGGACCCCAAATAAATATATATTATTAAATAACGGTTATCGTAAAAGTCTTAAATGGCCTAAGTTGCCGAAAAGACTGTGTGAATGAGAAAAAAGTGTGAGTGTTTAAAAAAAAAAAAAAAAATTTTGTACCTAATCTTTTAGGCTCAATAAACAGTCAGTGGGAGACAGGGATGCCAGATTTAAAATTTGGTCTTGCGGGACAAAAAAAAAAAAACAATTGAAAAGGAAGCTAAAAAACTACAAAAGTAATTAATATTTTTTTTATAACTAGTACTTATAATAAGTTTTTGTTCTTACTTATAATTATATATTTTATTCGAAAATGTTCAATATTTCTCACTTGATTTCACTTCTTTTTCTCAGGGCCTTTAATAAATTTTTTATATTCTTCTTTATTCTTATTCTACTTTTAAAATAACGACACCTTCATTTTTTTAAAAAGTTTGAAATTCCGAACAACTCATATCAAATGTCTGCTTAATCATCAACTCATTCTCCAAATTTGTTAACATCAACCTGTTTCCAGTGGCGGATCCAGAGGTGTTTCTCGGGGGGGTAATCTGGAGTGACTGGTCGCACAGCACACATTTTTTCTTAATTTCGGTAATTTAAAAGCGCAATCTCTACTTGTTTGCCAGAATATAAATACAAATCAAATTTTTAAGTAGTAATTTTTAAAATTTTACATTAAAAATACATTTTTTTTTCGAAAAAAAGTATTTTTTTCAAATCTCAAGGGGGTAATTACCCCCTTTACCCCCCCCCCCCCTTGTATCCGCCCTTGTCTGTTTGTCTTTACGCCAAGCACTTGTCATTAAACTAAAAATCCTTTCACACATTGCATTTGAATGAGAAATGGAGAATATACGACCCCGTATAATCGATAATTTTTGGGAATTGTGGAGAAGTTTTTGTATAAAATTATATTAATTTATTTTAATGTTATATAATGATTTTTTATCTGCGGCACATTTCACTTTTGCGCAGGACAGTAACATAATATATGTATATGTTATTATCAATAACGGATATCGTCTAAAGTCTTATATGGCCTGAGTTGCCGAAAAGACAGTGTGAATGTGTGTGTGTGTGTGTGTGTGTGTGTGTGTGTGAGTGTGAGTGTGTAAAAAGTGTGAATGTTTTTCATTTTTCAGCATTCAAAGAAATATTATTATTAATAATAAATCTTCCCTTTTCACTCTTTTTTTTCCTCTAGACAAAAGAAATTGTTTCTTACTTTGCTTTTGATTAATGAACCATTTCGATTATTTATTTGCATACCGAGAAAAAGAGAAAAAGAAACAGCTTAGGAGAGGTCCTTAATTAAGCCAATGCTCCAGGAAATTAACGAATCACTACACTAAAAAAAACATCATTGTGTGGTTTTATGAAAGCACGAAGCAAGTGAAACTTTTTTTTCGGATCGTAGGCGTTTAACTGGAAATTTTCAAAGAATTATTCAATTAAGGGTATTAAGGTATCGCGTTTTTAATCTTAACTTAATAATTGGAAAATGGGAAATCAATAGACGCATGTTAAAAACTGAGAACAATATTTATTTAGCAATTGAAGATTTGAACCATTTTAAATTATTTTAAAAATTATATTTTATCAATTTAAAAATTGAATAATTAAATCTCACAATTTTTTTTTTTATAATTCGTCAAATATCTATATATATCTATAT
>JAKCPI010016085.1:0-18789 GCA_023213315.1 Euborellia annulipes
GTTCCCGACAGTACGTACGGAACATTTGAATTCAGATGTAAAATTTATAAGTATGGGAAAATATTTATATTTTGTAACCATGGCAACCATTTCTCCTATCTTTCCTATGAAACACAAGAGTAAAGTGGTCTTCAGAAGATTTCAATCGCAAAATGAGAATATACATTTTAAAGAGCATCTAAAAAATAATTGATTTTTGAATTTAAAAAAAAATCGTTGGAGCAAATTTTGAGAAAATCGAAAAAAAACTGAAAAAGTACATCAGTAAAGTACTAGTACTCTTTGGCCGATTTTGATTAAAAGCTTATTTTTCCGGTCCCGGGGGTGTTTAACTTAAATATAAAATTTCAACCTCGTAGCTCAATTCCTTCATCCTTAAAATTGAACACACACCCACCCACCCACCCACACACCCACACACCCACAGACAGACCATGTCGCGAAAACCACTTTTTGGATTCAGGGGACCTCAAAACGTGAAGATCCATCAAAATCTCGACATCGAATTTTTGACATGAATCCAATACTTTCTCTCTATATACAGCCTTGGCCATAAGTATGAGGCACCCCTAAAAAGTTTGCATATCATATTTATTTCTTAAAATAAACTAAAATTTATTTTATAAATGTTAAATTAATTTAATAAAATGTTTATTAAACGCGTGATTATCTTATTTTAAAAGACGAAATACAATAGGTGTGTAAAATATAAAATTAACATTATTTTGTCAATTTCTTTAAATAGCTTAAACGTCTTGATACATAGGTAAAAGTTTAAAAAAAGGGGTGGGATTGACTTATTTATTTAAAAAAATATCCTTTTGCTTGAAAATGCCAAAAAATTTCCAAAAAAAGTGTAAAAATACAAGTGATTCACGAACAAGGCAAGTCCCAAGTAGAAGTTGTCAAAATAGTGGGATATTCACGAAATGCAGTACAATCTGCACTTAAACGATTTTCAGAGACTTGTTTTCATAAAAATAAATTAAGATATGGGTCGAAAGCGTGTCACCACCAAGCTCCAAGATAGAATACTTTGTGAGAGACTCGCTAAAAAATTGGAAAAAACGTCTTCTGACCTCGCTGCAGCCTTTTTGGAGTAAAATGAAATTTCAATTAGTGCTTGAACAGTAAGAAGACGACCAGGGGAAGCAGTCTTGAAAGGGTAGAAGGCCAGAAAAAGGCAAGAAAAAGACAAAAAAAAAAGCGTCTAGAATGGGCTATGAATCATAATAAACATTTGACGGAAGAAAACTGGTTCCGTGTTGTCTAATCCAATGAATCCAACTTTGAAGTAAGATATTACATTCATTTAAACAAAAATAATGGTTACTTTTCATATCTATGCAATGTCTATAAAAAAAACAGTTTATATTAATTTATCTTTTTTTCCCCTATTTTTTCTTGTTGGCTACCGTGAACCAGGGCTTCTTTCTGGCCTTCTACCCTTTCAAGACTGCTTCCCCTAGTCGTCTTCTTACTGTTCAAGCACTAATTGAAATTTCATTTTACTCCAAAAAGGCTGCAGCGAGGTCAGAAGACGTTTTTTCCAATTTTTTAGCGAGTCTCTCACAAAGTATTCTATCTTGGAGCTTGGTGGTGACACGCTTTCGACCCATATCTTAATTTATTTTTATGAAAACAAGTCTCTGAAAATCGTTTAAGTGCAGATTGTACTGCATTTCGTGAATATCCCACTATTTTGACAACTTCTACTTGGGATTTGCCTTGTTCGTGAATCACTTGTATTTTTACACTTTTTTTGGAAATTTTTTTTGGCATTTTCAAGCAAAAGGATATTTTTTTAAATAAATAAGTCAATCCCACCCCTTTTTTTAAACTTTTACCTATGTATCAAGACGTTTAAGCTATTTAAAGAAAGTGACAAAATAACGTTAATTTTATATTTTACACACCTATTGTATTTCGTCTTTTAAAATAAGATAATCACGCGTTTAATAAACATTTTATTAAATTAATTTAACATTTATAAAATAAATTTTAGTTTATTTTAAGAAATAAATATGATATGCAAACTTTTTAGGGGTGCCTCATACTTATGGCCAAGGCTGTATATATTACATATATACATAGGTAAGAGAAAGTAAAAAAAAGATTTTTATTAGCAATAATTGTTTTTCTCGTATCAAAATAAAAAAAAATCTGGTGTGACTGGCGCACAGCACACAACTTTCTCTTACCTTCGGTAATCGAAAGTTGTGTTCTGTGCTTGTCACACCAGATTTTTTGTGTCGTCATATATTTAGTTCCCGACAGTACGGAACATATGAATTCAGATGTAAAATTTATAAGTATGGGAAAATATTTATATTTTGTTACCATGGCAACCATTTCTCCTATCTTCCCTATGAAATACAAGAGTAAAGTGGTCTTCAGAAGATTTCAATTGCAAAATGAGAATATACATTTGAAAGAGCATCTAAAAAATAATTGATTTTTGAATTTAAAAAAAAATCGGAGTAAATTTAGAGAAAATCGAAAAAAAAACTGAAAAAGTGCATCAGTAAAGTACTAGTACTCTTTGGTCGATTTTGTTCAAAAGCTTCGTGTTAAGTCCCATGGGGGTGCCTAACTTAAATATAAAATTTCAACCTCCTAGCTCTTTTCGATCTTGAGATATTTTGTTCACAGACAGACAGACAGACAGACAGACCATGTCCTGAAAACCACTTTTTTGGATTCAGGGGACCTCAAAACGTGTATATCCATCAAAATCTCGACATCGAATTTTTGACATGAAACCAATACTTTCTCTCTCTATATATATTAACATATATATAGAGGTAAGAGAAAGTAAAAATTTATGAAAATTTATTTAATTACATACTCATTTGACATCAGTGCTTTGATGGAGTAACTGCGACTCTTCGAGGTCTATTTAAAATAACCGTCATCCCAGAATCTAAAGAATTTAAAAAAAAATTTTTTTTCTTGAGTAGTGGGTGGGCAAAGTTGTGCGCTCGGTTTAGTCCGACCCTTTATTACTCTTATATGCGGACGACTTGATTTTGGTAGCTGATACGCCGCACAAACTTCAAAAACTCTTAGTGGTACTGGAGAACTACTCCAGAGATAATCAACTCGAAGTAAATTTAAATAAATCAAAAATTATAGTCTTCCGAAGGGGAGGGCGACTGGCGCGAGGCATTGAGTTTACATATAAACAGCAGAAGATGGAGATAGTGAATGAAGTAAATTACCTTGGTGTAAACCTCACATCTTCTGGGATATTCCTGACAACAGCAAACAAAAGAGTTTCCAAGACGAATATGGCCATTGCTAATATAAAGTCCTTAATAAACAGAGCGAAAATGGAATCAAGCGACGCAAGACATCATCTCTATAAAACAATCCTAGTTAACATTACTTTATATGCATCGGAGATATGGGGGTTAAATTATATAGATGTCATAGAGAAAGCTCAGGTGAAATTTTTTAAGTCCCTTTACCTGCTAAACCCATCTACTCCGGGCTATATTATAAGAAGAGAGTACCAACAAAACAAACTAAGCTGCCTCGTTTTCATCAGAGCCTTAAATTGGCTGATCAAACTATTAAATATGGCCGAAGATCGGTTACCCAAGATATGCTATAAAAGGTTACTGCATCTTGATGAGGTGAAACCAGACCTAAAATATAACTGGGTTAGTCAAATAAAAAGATTTTTTGGTTTAATCCGGAAGGAACACCTTTGGCACAGTCAAGACCCAAACTTATGGATAAAGAGCAAGAAGATGTTAAACGAGGAAATGCAACTATATTACTATAAAGAAGATGAAGAGAGAATCAAGAAATCGTCATATACTCCACAATATAAGCTAATGGACTATAGGCAGGGCACCATTTTATCTTTCAAGACGCCATTGAAGGCACTCAGGGTCCTCTATCAGGCCAGAACAAGTAACATATTCAATGTAAATTTCTTCTTTGAGGGGAGCTTTTATAAAATCAAGCCAGACGAAATTTGTCCGGTATGCAACTTGGAGACGGAGGAGTCCCTGTTTCATCTTTTTATGGAATGCCCAATTTACAAGGGTATCAGAGAGAGTTACTTTACAAGGCACTACTCCGAGGAGGAACTATGGACTAATTTACTAAGCCCAATTAGCGAGGGGGAAGTGATCCGAATATTTAATTTCATTAGATCAGTACTGAAGCTGAGAGCTTTCTGTCTAGGAGAATGAATGAACGGGTTGGTTCTCTATCCTTTCAACTTTTCCTTTTACTGTTTCTGCCTCTTCCCTGTGGTATGGCTGGTTTTTCCTGCTATCTGTATGTATGTATTATGGTATATTCACAAAATCCATGTACTCATTAATGTTATAATAGTAAGGATATAACAACGATGTAACGACCACTAATAATGTAAAATAATATTCACCGAATCCATGTAATGAGCTCAGGCTCTAAATACATTATATAATAAATAAATAATAAATAAATAAATAAATTTGAAAGAGCATCTAAAAAATAATTGATTTTTGAATTTAAAAAAAAATCGTTGGAGCAAATTTTGAGAAAATCGAAAAAAACTGAAAAAGTACATCAGTAAAGTACTAGTACTCTTTGGCCGATTTTGATTAAAAGCTTATTTTTCCGGTCCCGGGGGGTGTTTAACTTAAATATAAAATTTCAACCTCGTAGCTCAATTCCTTCATCCTTAAAATTGAACACACACCCACACACACACACACACAAAATTGTTGTTTTTTCAAAGATGAAATTATTTAGCAAAAGTAGAAAAAAGAAATCAACGAGAGGAGGGGTTAGAAGAAACAAGCCTCCCGGTTAGGCGAGACTAGTATCTTATTAATATATTTTTGATAAAACTTTCTTTCCTAATATGTTAATAAATAATATGAATGAATATATTCATTCATATTATTTATTCAGAGATAAAATTTATCTCTGAGCTTGGGCACAGAAGCCATATAATTTTGTATGAAGCGAAAAAAATTTTATTATTGACAAATCCCGGTTTGATCACATGTGCACTTGCACTATGTGTATAATTCCTAATAAGACGGGCACTCACATTATATGTATAGAAAAAGATTCCTTTTAGATAAGAGAGTGGTAATTTTTAATAAACCATATTCAGTAATTGTCTGAAACGCTTTGAATAAAATAAAGAGCGCCTATATTGAAATGTTGAACATAAGAGCGCACTACTCTTATGAAAAAATTAAAGCAATTCTTCTAAGAGATTAAAAAAAAAATATTTTACTTGTAAAATGCGTGCAAAATGTTAAACAAATAGAAATTAACATTTCACAAAATGTAATAAATTCCTACTTATAATAGCTTATAATTTTATTAAAAATCGCAGTAGAAATTTGGTTCAAATTTTAAAACCAGATAATTTTGCACAAATTACAAGAATAAAATATTACATTTAATCAAAAATTAATTTAAAATCACTATAGACACATGATTTGTAAGACGTTGTCACGTAAAAATTTTATTTTAAAAGGGTTTCTATCTTTTGTATTAAGAACAAAAGAAAGGGCAGGTCCCTTGTCCTGGCCAGGCTTTTGTTACAATTTTTTTTTGTTAAGAGAAGACTGAAGGGGATTTGTCCATTTTGAAGCAACTAAATATACAGACTTGTGTAAATGGTTGCCTATGCGTAAGGCTCAAAAGCCAGGTAGCCGCCATATTGTCCAATATCTTTTCTCTTGATGGTATATACCATTTATATGAGTATATTTATTTTACTTGTGGATCAAGCGACATCTATCCCCCGGGAGTCGAACCCAAAATCTCCAGCCTATCCTGGACATCCACTTCGGTGATTCAAAGACACTTGATACTCCAGAAAATAAATATAGTCACAAAACATGTTAAACAACCAATGATTTGCTAAGTCCGAATCGAAGCATTTTTTTGAATATTAATATCTGATTCAAATGAATAGAAAATACAAAATTAATTAACTTTAAATTCATATTTTTAAAAACATAAATGAGTGAAATTGTAAAATTCCGGAACAAGGAGAAGATAACAAGCAAATCAACTTTGCAAATAGAGATAGAATCATTTCATTCAGATTTATTTGATTTGTAAACGAAAAAAAACACGACTTGCATGGTTTCGTTAAATTTTTTTTTTTTTTTCGAATTATTTTTTCGTTTTAAAGTAAAAAAAAGAAAAAATAAATAAATCAATTAAATTTTTTGCCCCCAATCGTCTGTCTTAAAAACAACCTTTAATTATGGCTAAAATTTAATTAAGCTGTCTTAAACAAAAGAATTACTTATAAATACATTAAATGAAAAAAAATTCCTATCATCTTAATTATTTGATCAAATTAAAATTCCTCTCTTAATTCGTTTTTTTTTTAAAGTGTTTAATAACAATTTTCTTTCTTTCTTTTCTCTAATTAGAAAAGTAATAATAAAGGGAATCTTGAGAAAAAAAAGATAGTACTCTGATGAAAAATAGTGGCGCAACCTTCTGGAGAGGGGGAGACGGAAGGGGATGCGATTTTTTTCTGTTTGGTCTTAAGAAGAAACTTTCAGGGGTTTTAGGGTAATAACATTTAAAATAAATACTAACATTTTTTTAAATGAAATGCAAAAAGGATCTGAAAACAAAAAATTAAAAAAAATCTGGTGTGACTGAGCGAACAGCACTCAAGTTTCTCTTCCCTTCGGTACCGGTAATCGAAAGTAGTGCTCTGTCTTGGCTTGTCCCACCAGATTTTTTTTATGTCGAGATATATTTAGTCTCCGTCGATATTTTAGAATTCAAGATGTAAAATTTATAAACATGGGAAAATATTACCATGGCAACTATTTCTCCTATCTTTCCTATGAAATACAAGTGTAAAGTGTGCTTCATACAATTTTGAGAAGAAAATGAGAATATACATTTGAAAGACTATCTAAAGAATAATTGATTTTTGAATTTTAATCAAAATCGTTAGAGCAAGTTTTGAGAAAATCGAAAGAAACGAAAAAAGTACATCAGTAAAGTACTAGTACTTTTTGGCCGATTTTGATTAAAAGTTTATTTTCCCGCTCCAGGGGGGTGCCTAACTTAAATATAAAATTTTATGGCTCATAGCTCAATTTCTTCATGCTCAAAATTGAACACAGACACACAGATAGACACACCCCTTAGCCCCTGCATACAAACAAACTCACACTTTCTCTTTATAAATAAGTATAGAAGATGGTATAGATAAAAATATAGAGGTGTATCTATGTTTATACTAGGGATATGTATATGAATTAAGTAGTAGGCCTACAGGAAGTAAAAAATATTTCCCCCCCCCCCCCCACTGCCCCCCCAAGCAAAATCTGAATTGACGTCACTGCCTTACATTCTCTAGGACATTGTTTAAAAACCTTCAACTATTTCGCTAGCTCTTCAAATTCAAAATTCTCATATTTCTGAAAATGAGTATCGCTCTGTTCGTTGCCTACAAATTGGACCTGAATATTCACCTGGATTGAACACTTCTTCTAAAAAAAGATTAAAACAAATTGGGAAATTCGATTATGAAACCAGACGATCAATTCATTTCAGTTTTCCGTTTTTTTTAAAGTTCAATTTTTTATATATTCACCCGAGTATTAGTTCAAAATTTATTTATTGCCATCAACATGATGTTGATCGAATGAAAGCCGAACCAATTCTCGAGGGAGATGGCCATTTTCAGGGTCAATAAAATATCCTCTTTGTTATTCATATAAATATTAATATGGATATTGGAACATAGCAGCTTTATATTTATATATCTAAATTAAATTGGTTTTGAAGGTCACTTCGAGGCTTAGTTAAGCAGCCAATGAGCCATAAATTTTGGTATTTGAATAAATTTAAAATTCTCTTGACATTCTTGGGTTAAGATATTAAATTATGAAATACGATAAGAAAATTTATTTTTTATTCTCCTTCACCTTGAAAAGAAATTTGTAAATAAATAAAGATGAGGTTTAAAGAGTAACTTCTCCTCTTTGATTTGTTTTGAAACGTAGACAATATTAAATTTCTTTAGAATATATAAGCACACCACGTTATTTTATACCACGAGATTTTTGAAACTTATAGCACGTATAAAAAAATCTGGTGTGACTGGCCAGCACACAACTTTCTCTTACCCTTCGGTAAGAGAAAGTTGGGCACTGTGCTGGTCACACCAGATTTTTTGTGTCGAGATATATTTAGTTTCCGATAGCACCTTAGTTTCAAACTTGCATTTTAAATGTTGACTGCTTCAAATAAACTATGGTTATTTTTCAAAATTTTAATCTCATATTTGGACATTTTATACACAATATAGAATCGTAAATAAATACAAAATTTCATAAGAATTGGAAAAAAAAATTTTAAATGCCTAAAAAGTTCTAAAGGGGACCCCCTTTTGAATCGAAATTAACATACAAATCCCTATAGGAAATTAACATTGTTCCTATGCGAAGATAAGGTGGAAAGGGAATTTAAAAATCTGGTGTGACTGGCGCACAGCACACAACTTTCTCTTACCCTTCGGTAAGAGAAAGTTGCGCACTGTGCTGGTCACACCAGATTTTTTGTGTCGAGATATATTTAGTTTCCGATAGCACCTTTGTTTCAAACTTGCATTTTAAATGTTGACTGCTTCAAATAAACTATGGTTATTTTTCAAAATTTTAATCTCATATTTGGACATTTTATACACAATATAGAATCCTAAATAAATACAAAATTTCATAAGAATTGGAAAAAAAAATTTTAAATGCGTAAAAAGTTCCAAAGGGGACCCCCTTTTGAATCGAAATTAACATACAAATCCCTATAGGAAATTAACATTGTTTCTATGCGAAGATAAGGTGGAAAGGGAATTTAAAAAGAGTAGAGAGAGACGATAATGTTTGCAAGTGGAGAGAGATACATATATGTTTTCTTTGAAACAATTAAAACAGAAATAAAAAAAAATAAATGGGAATTTAAATAATAATTGATTTTTAATCTAATAAAAAGAAAAAGATTTAAATTCCGTTACCATGGCAACCAGTTCTATCTTTCCTATGAAGAACAAGAGTAAAGTGGTCTTCAGAAGATTTCAACGGCAAAATGAGAATATACATTTTAAAGAGCATCTAAAAAATAGTTAATTTATGAATTTTAAAAAAAATCCTTGGAGGGAATTTTGAGAAAATCGAAAAAAACTGAAAAAGTACATCAGTAAAGTACTAGTACTTTTTGGCCGATTTTGTTCAAAAGCTTATTTTGAGATTCTTCAAAGGTACCTAAGTTAAATATAAAATTTCAATCCGGTAGCTCAATTCCTTCATGCTAAAAATCTGTCCACACATACAGACACACGACACACACACACACACACACACACACACATACATACACACAGACCAATTTGCGGGACCCACTTTTTTGGACTCAGGGGACCTCAAAACATGTATATCCATCAAAATCTCGACATCGAATTTTTGACATGATCGCAATACTTTCTCTCCTATATATTTCATATATAGGCTAAGAGAAAGTAAAAAGAGTAGAGAGAGACGATAATGTTTGCAAGTGGGAGAGAGACATATATGTTTTCTTTGAAACAATTAAAGACACAAATAAATTTTAAAAAAATGGGAATTTAAATAATAATTGATTTTTAATCTAATAAAAAGAAAAAGATTTAAATTCCGTTACCATGGCAACCATTTCTATCTTTCCTATGAAGAACAAGAGTAAAGTGGTCTTCAGAAGATTTCAACGGCAAAATGAGAATATACATTTTAAAGAGCATCTAAAAAATAATTGATTTTTGAATTTTAAAAAAAATCCTTGGAGGGAATTTTGAGAAAATCGAAAAAAACTGAAAAAGTACATCAGTAAAGTACTAGTACTTTTTGGCCGATTTTGTTCAAAAGCTTATTTTGAGCGTGTGGGAAGGTACCTAAGTTAAATATAAAATTTCAATCCGGTAGCTCAATTCCTTCATGCTAAAAATCTGTCCACACATACAGACACACGCACACACACACACACATACATACACACAGACCAATTTGCGGGACCCACTTTTTTGGACTCAGGGGACCTCAAAACATGTATATCCATCAAAATCTCGACATCGAATTTTTGACATGATCGCAATACTTTCTCTCCTATATATTTCATATATAGGCTAAGAGAAAGTAAAAAAATGGGAATTTAAATAATAATTGATTTTTAATCTAATAAAAAGAAAAAGATTTAAATTCCGTTACCATGGCAACCATTTCTATCTTTCCTATGAAGAACAAGAGTAAAGTGGTCTTCAGAAGATTTCAACCGCAAAATGAGAATATACATTTTAAAGAGCATCTAAAAAATAATTGATTTTTGAATTTTAAAAAAAATCCTTGGAGGGAATTTTGAGAAAATCGAAAAAAAACTGAAAAAGTACATCAGTAAAGTACTAGTACTTTTTGGCCGATTTTGTTCAAAAGCTTATTTTGAGATTCTTCAAAGGTACCTAAGTTAAATATAAAATTTCAATCCGGTAGCTCAATTCCTTCATGCTAAAAAAATGGGTCCACACACACAGACACACAGACACACACACACACAGACCAATTTGCGGGACCCACTTTTTTGGACTCAGGGGACCTCAAAACATGTATATCCATCAAAATCTCGACATCGAATTTTTGACATGATCGCAATACTTTCTCTCTCTATATATTTCATATATAGGGTAAGAGAAAGTAAAAAAATCCATTTTAAAGGAATAATAGAATAGGCTACATAAACAACTTAGATTAGAAATCTTTCAGTGACGTATTAGAGTTAAAAATAGGATTCCAGAATGCAACCAGATAAAAAAAAAATTTGTTGTTGTTTCTTACGTTTTATACGTCTGTCATGTAGGCAATCACGAGTTTCTCGAGTTAAAGCTGGCATTTCCTCCATTCGAAGGAGATATATAGCTGAATGTTCGTATTTAAATTTGGCAGAAAAAAAAATGGGCAATGCAGCTAGTTTTATTTCATTTTATTATAATCCAATTTCACCGTTGACACCAGTTTTTTTATTATTAAAACCAGGTCCCACTTTTCGGTCACATATAGGACCATTTTCATATGAAGTCGACCACATATTACGTAATGCATTAGGGGAGGAGGGGGCGGACAAAACGTTACTAATTGTGACAGGGGGGACTCGGAGGTTTCCCTAAAGGTGGAATTCCGAGCAACGCGACAGAGCGGCAGCGTCAATAGCGTCACTGCTGCTGCGACAGTGTCGCGCTTGTGACTTCCGATGTCGACGTCAGTAAACAAACGCGACCTATTGTCCTAACCTAAAAATTTTTAATCCTGAACGCCGCCATTTTTTTTGTTATGAAAAAGCTCCGCGGCAGCGACCGATCGAGAACAAACGCGGCAGTGTCGCTGCCGCTAGAGCGGCAATGACGTCACGGCAGTGCCGCGGCGTCTGTGTCGCAACACTCGAATAGCCTTTCATTTATTTACACATGACATGTACTGTCGCTCTGGCGCCGCGTCACTGTCGTGGCGTCAGTGACTCTCTGTCGCGTTGCTCGGAATTCCACCTTAAGTGTGACATAATTCAAAGTAGAATATATAAAATTTTTTTACAAAACAAAAAAGGTCTAATGAATTTCACAACAGGGAAAAATGGAGTGATTATTTGAGCCACGAGGGAAAATTTACTAAAAAAAAAGTATGTGACTGACTGTGCCATGGGGGGGGGGCTAGAAAATCGTCAAAAAAGGCGTTACGTAATATGTGAACGACCCCTAAATCCTCGCAAAGTTGTAGAGGTAGTTCGGGGATATACTTGGTATATTTATTTAGACATTAACTTGGCCCTGAAGATAATCCATTCTTTTTATATCAGCCTTTTCTTTTTCCTTAACAAGTGTCAGTTTGCTTCTTCACTCGTTTGTTTCTCTCTCTATTTGTATCCCCAATTTGTGATTTAATTCCCGTTTTATTTGATTTTAAAATATTCTCAAGGAAAGGAATTAATTCTCTAATATTTTATTTCATATGAATAAAATTACAAATTCTTCTAAAATTTTTCTTTCCACTTTTTTATGCTAAATTAATATTGTCATTTGAGCCGAGAACAAAGATGTTTTAATTAAAGCGAAATTTTAAAATGTATGAGATGTAGAATTGCGTTCCATTATTTTTCAAGGTGATTAAAGTCATTATTTTCTAATTCATATTATAATAAAATTATTTCTATTTTTTAAAATCTGGTGTGACTGGTCGCACAGCACACAACTTTCCTCTTATACTTCAAACAGAAAGTTGTGTACTATGTTTGTCCCACCAAATTTTTTGTGTCGATATATATTTAGTTTCCACCGATATATATGTATTTGAATTCATGAGGTAAAATTTATAAATATGGGAAAATATTTATATTTTGTTACCATGGCAACCATTTCTTCTATCTTTTCTATGGAGTACAAGGAGTAAAGTGGTCTTCAAAAGGCAAAATGAGAATATACATTTTAAAGAGAATCTAAAAAAGAATTGATTTTTGAATTTTAATCAAATTCGTTTTATCAAATTTTGAGAAAATCAAAAAATAAACTGAAAAAGTACATCAGTAAAGTACTAGTAGTACTTTTTGGTCGATTTCGTTGAAAAGCTTCGTGACAGGTTCCACGAGGGTGCAGAACTTAAATATAAAATTTCAACCTCCTAGCTCTTTTCGTTCTTGAGATATTTTGTTCACAGACAGACACCCACACCCAGACACACAGACAGACCATGTTGTGAAAACCACTTTTTTAGATTCAGGGAAGGCCTATATCAATCAAAATCTCGGCATCAAATTTTTGACATAAATCCCTACTTTCTCTCTCTATATATAGGTATATTACATACTGTATATACATAGGTAAGAGAAAGTAAAAATAATTGATTTGCTTATTATTGAACTCAATTACTTGAAGGGACCAGAGGGGGAGGATGTCTTTCTTTTGGGAAACGAGTCTCGAAACTCATCTCATTCTTCATTAAAAAAGTAAAAAGCAGTCATATCGTTCCAATTTGAAACTTAATCCCTGGCAAATTTATTTTCTTTTATGGATAATTCCCTTTTGTATATTATTGAATTTCGAGTCACTCTGAGAGTCAATGATCTCTTGATAAAGGTTAAGTGAATTAGAAATATAATAACCATCCAAGGTTACCAATTTGATTAGATTATTTAATTAATATCCCAGAACATTATAATTATTGAATAAATAATTTCAATAGCTAACTTTAACCTTAAAGTTGGAAATTATGTATCTCTGCGAATTTATTAATCAAAAGTCTAAAATAATTCAGCGTAATTTATTTTACATTTACATTTTCGAGAGGAATTTTATAGGGAAAATCATGACCAAGGAGATATATTTGGAAAATTATTAAATTTCATTAAGACTTTTTATTTTTAATTAATTAAATGCTTTTATTTAACTTACTCTTTCAAGGTCACCAACTTTATGGCTTTGTTAGGGACACTTCCCGATGAGCTATAGGTGTGAAATTTGATATTTAAGAGTCATTTTTGATGACGCAAATTGTGAGTTTGGTTTTACCAAAATGGACCAAACTAATGTGGTACTTTATTTGAAACCCTTCGCGAATTAATGTAATTTCAAAAGACTTCCCGATGGGCTAGAGGTGTGAAATGTAATACTTAAGAGTCATTTTTGATGACGCCACTATATGGTGGTTTTGATCAAAATAGACCAAACTAATGTGGTACTTTATTTGAAACCCTTCGCGAATTAATGTAATTTCAAAAGACTTCCCGATGGGCTAAAGGTGTGAAATGTAATACTTAAGAGTCATTTTTGATGACGCCACTATATGGTGGTTTTGATCAAAATAGACCAAACTAATGTGGTACTTTATTTGAAACCCTTCGCGAATTAATGTAATTTCAAAAGACTTCCCGATGGGCTAGAGGTGTGAAATGTAATACTTAAGAGTCATTTTTGATGACGCCACTATATGGTGGTTTTGATCAAAATAGACCAAACTAATGTGGTACTTTATTTGAAACCCTTCGCGAATTAATGTAATTTCAAAAGACTTCCCGATGGGCTAGAGGTGTGAAATGTAATACTTTAGAGTCATTTTTGATGACGCCACTATATGGTGGTTTTAATCAAAATAGACCAAACTAATGTGGTACTTTATTTGAAGCCTCACGCAAATAAGGCCCTATTAACTATAGTTTTGAATTTTGATATTTACGAGTCATTTTTTTATGATAATGAATAATTTTTCAATTGAACCAAATCAATACAGGCCAAACTAATGTGGTACTTTATCATATTGATGATTTTTGATAAGACTAAAAGACTAAAAAGCTTAAAATAAAAATAAAATAAAAAAAAAGATTTTTAAAAAAATGCTTTTATTTAAATTGAACTAAAAAGAGAGAAATAAGAAAGAAATAATTTAATTGTTCTTGTTAAAATTTTTTAATATTTATGACTTAAAATAAAAGCGTGGGGCGCGAGCCTCGGAATCACTTCGAAGCGCCCCACGCTTTTATTTTAAGTCATAAATATTAAAAAATTTTAGCAAGAACAATTAAATTATTTCTTTCTTATTTCTCTCTTTTTAGTTCAATTTAAATAAAAGCATTTTTTTAAAAATCTTTTTTTATTTTATTTTTTTATTTAACCGATGGCGAAAAAGCCCAAAAATAATTAGTTAGTTGATCTAATTTTAATTAATTTTTTTATTACGTTTTTAAAATTAAGCTAAAATAAACCTCGAAATCAGAATTATATTTTCATTTCCAAAACATGACATTGATGCGTCAGGGATTGGCTGGAGATCCGGAGTTCGATTCCCGGGAGGCAAGAATGTTTGATCCAAAAACAAATAAACATATTCACATAAATTGTATTAATTTTCTCCACAGCCCCGATCGAAATATAATGCCTATTTTGGCCGATTCTGGGTTTTGGTGCCTATTTCATCTATAAATGCCTTTTTTAGTGCCTATTTTAAGTTCAAATAGCCAATTTCAATTTTTTTACGAGCTATACATAGCCTAAATTTAAAACTTTTTTGAATTATCAGGAAAATATTTCAGGGGTGGGGGGTAAAGGGGTAATTACCCCCCCCCCGAGATTCGAAAAAAATACTTTTTTTCAAAAAAAAAAAAAAAATTATTTTTAATGTAAAATTTTAAAAATTAGTACTTAAAAATTTGATTTGTATTTATTTTCTGGCAAACAAGTACAAAATGCGCCTTTTAATTACCGAAATTAAGAAAAAAATTGTGTGCTGTGCGACCAGTCACACCAGATTACAAAAAATAAGACATCAATTTTTAAAAATTTTTTATATTATTTCTTAAATAATGTCTTTTAAGTGCCTATTTTTACAATAAATGCCTTTTTTAAGTGCCTATTTTAATAATTTTTAGTGCTTAGTTACCTGCCTATTTTAAAGATTTTCAGTGCCTATAAATCCGAGCCCTATTGATCAGAGTACTTTTACTTCCTCTTGCCCTATATATGAAATATATAGAGAGAGAAAGTATTTTTGGATGGTAGACTGTTAGATTTTTTTACAAACTAGCAAGAACAATAATCCTATAGGTATAGTATTATGAGGGTTTTTAATTAAAGACCACATTTTGTATTAATTATTTATTAAAAATATAAATACTGTACAACGTTTCGACTGCAGAATAAGCAGTACACAATAGAGTACATACAATAAATACTGTACAACGCAGAATAAGCAGTCGAAACGTTGTACAGTATTTATATTTTTAATAAATAATTAATAACAAAATCTGGTCTATAAAAACTTCAATAATAATAAATAAATACAAACCACAAAAGCTTTAATAAACAAATTCACTCGATAGTCTTTTTGAGTTATTGCAATACATATAAGGTCCGCAAGAATTATAAATCATTATTGAATAGATATTATTATACAAGGTTTGATTATTTAAATTCAATTATTGAATCACTTTGTAGAAATAAATCTCCATCATAATATTAATATAAACTTAATTCAATCCTTTTTTTTCAGGAGGTGGCAACAGCTCACGACATGCAACTAACAGAAATTCGACGTTTTTCCGAATCAGACTATGTGAGTACACATCGTCATATCCAGGAAATGGAGAACATCGTGGCGGAAACCTACCAGAGGACGAGGGGTGCGTTCTCGTTATTCCGATTGATCCTCTCTCTCTCTATCTCTCTCCCACGAAAAAAAAAAACAATGTATTGACTCTTAGAGAAAGAACGTGACATGGAAATAGATGATATTTTTATCTCGATTTAATCGAAAAACAAAAGGTCTTTGTACTTAGCAAATTTTTTTTGTTTTTTAATTTATTGAATCTACAGTATAATCTATTTCTTAAAAAAAAAAAAAAAAACTAATTGTTAATTCACTTTTGTTTGAATGAAATGAATATATTTTTCAGTGTACGTATTTGTGGGGGAACATATCGCATTGGTCGATTTTGTGCACTGCCTCCAACGAAGAAGACTTCTTGACCAGGGTCGATACGTTATCATCTCAGTAGATGATGCTATTTATGATCCGGAAAGAAGACTTGACATTCTTCAGAGATGTGAGTATGCTAAAACATCAACCTTATCGAAATGATTTTCCCTAAAAAAGTAGATCGGATTTGACCGACTAGACAACTCATTACCTACTAAATTTTAGTGTGATAAGTCCATTATCCATACAGGAAAATAAAACGGTGCCCTTATTGGTTCAGGTTTCCAGATTTCGTTGAGTATTCCTGTATGGATATTTAATTAAATTTACTTTCTCTTACCTATATATGTAATATATATTGAGAAATGGTTTTGTCGTGTTTTGAGAACCTCTGAATCCAAAAAAGTGGGATCCGCAATATGGTCTGTTTGAGTGTGAGAACAAAATATCTCAAAAACGAAAAGAGTTAGGAGGATGAAATTTTATATTTAAATTAGGTACCTCCCTGAGACGTGATACAAAGCTTTTGAACAAAATCCCCCAATAAGTACTAGTACTTTACTAATGTACTTTTTTAGTTTTTTTTTTTTTTGATTTTTCAAAATTGGCTCTAACGATTTTGATTAAATTTCATAAATCAACTATTTTTTAGATGCTCTTTAAAAAATGTAACAGTAAAATTTTTCATGAAAATTGTTTGAAGTACACTTTACTGTTGTAGTATTTCTGATTTTTCAAATTCATTTTCCGGCACTTCCTATCATAGCGCCAATGTTAAATCTCTATGAGGATTTGAATGTTAAGTTCGATTCCACATTTTAAAAAAATTTCCAATTCTTATGACATTTTGGATTTATTAGGGACCTGTGAATAAAATATCCAATTATGAGATTAAAATTTTGAAAAATATCTATAGTTTATTTCAAGCGATCAACATTTAAAGTACAATTGAAATACCCAGAGCCAGAGGAAATTTTGAATCTTTACTTTTTTTTTACATATGAAATGCAAGTGGTCAAGAAACTAAGGTGCTATGGGAAACTAAATATATCTCGACATGTGTGCAAGGGCGGAAACAAGGGGGGATTTTTTCAAAAGGAGGTAATTACCCCCTCCCCTCCCCGAGGTTTTTAAAAAATACTTTTTTTTCAAAAAAACATTTATTTTTAATATAAAATTTTAAAAATTAATACTTAAAAATTTGATTTGTATTTATATTCTGGCAAACAAGTACAGAATGCGCCTTTAAATTAACAAAATTAAGAAAAAATAGTGTGCTGTGCGACGAGTCACACCAGATCAACCCCCCACCCCGAGAAACACCTCTGGATCCACCCTTGCATGTGTGTACCTTCAGCAATCTAAAGTTGTATAGGTCCTACTCTGCATTAAGTCACACCAGTTATCCCATAGACCTATATAATTTAATTTAATAATTTACAGTTTCGAGTTATTTCTGTTTAATTTTGTATCGAATCTTTACCTATATAACCTTTGCTTATACAAAGTTAAAGAAAAATCTAGCTAATATTGATAAAGCTATTTCAGTTTAAATCTCTAGAGAAGGAAAAAATGGCAAATGTAAACTTTAAATTAGCGAATTGCTAAATCCACCCACAACTCGTACTTTCTACATTTTAAAGTGGATAGAATGAATAGTCTCACAAAAAAAAATCCCTTACTTTTTTTTTCAATACCGTTACCTTTTTTTAATCAGCTGAAATATTTTTTTAAACGTTTTTATTTAATTTGTTCTGTCTATCTTCATATTTGTTTGAACATCTTTTAGTTTATTTTTCAAATGAAATTTTGATATAGATATATAGAACGGGAGGAAATCAATCTATTTACATGAATACTTTATTACCCTGGTAAAAATTTAAATCGCTTTCGCTTCACGTTCCAAGCGAGAAAAATTTATTATTATTTCAATTGGCTACCAACAAGGGCGGATACAAGGGAGGGGGGGCGATAAAGGGGGTAATAATTATCACTTCCTTGAAATTCAAATTTTATTTATATTTTTACTTTCTCTTACGTATGTTGCGATTGTCTCAAAATTTCGATGTCTATGATGTTGATGAAAATACTCGTTTTGAGGGTCTTCCAACTAGAGAATGCAATTTTTAATTACCGAAAGTAAGAGAAAGTTGTTTCTAGTGCGACTAGTCACACCAGGCGAAAAATTACCTCTTGTAATTTAAGTTTAAATAACCGCTTTTAATATTTTATAATATTATCAATTTATAAACAAAAGAACATTCGAAATATATTTGTGCTATTCATTTTTATATTATAAGATAAAAATAATATCTCG